>PVJI01029454.1:0-15278 GCA_004026765.1 Micronycteris hirsuta
CACAAGTGTTACAATAGCTAACGCAAATGAAACTAATTCTAGGAAATGAGTGTCTGTGCAAGAAATCTGCAGCACCGGGGAAATGTCACATATGAAATGATCAATGACTTTAGAAGCACAAAATTCCAGTTTCAGTCCCAAGACCAGTGGTGGAAAGATACTCAGAAAGCCAGCTGTCCATGAACTGAGTACAAGTTGGTAGCATACCTTGTTGCTCATAATGATTGGGTAATGGAGAGGTTTGCAGATTGCCACATAACGATCATAAGACATGACAGCCAGCAGGTAAAATTCTGTAATTTCAAATAAAAGGAAAAAGAATAACTGAGATACACAACCATTATAAGAAATAATTTTGTTTTTAGTCAGTATGGATATCAGGAATCTGGGAATACAGACTGTTGTCAATGAAACCTCCAAGAAGGAGAAATTTCGCAGAAAGAAATACATAGGAGTCTTGAGACGAGGATCCAACAAGGTAAGGAGGATTATGGATAAGTTCCCCATCACACTAAACATATAGTTTAGAAAAAGAAATATAAAAATCACAATTTGCAGATGTGGTTCATCAGTCAGTCCCAGGAGAATAAATTCTATTCTTGACTGATTGTTCATTTCAGATTTGAGTCCTATTAAAGAGACAAAGAAACACAACTCCAAGAGTGAAAATAACAAGAATATTAAAAGTTTCAGACATAAAAAAATATTCATAAATCTAAACAAAGTTTAAAAAGTTGATTCAATTTGACAAGACGGACAATACCTAAAATAATAGCTTCAATAAACTAAGCAGCCTCCAATTGACTGTTCCATTTAAATCAGTTAACTTTTATAATACTACTTCTTTCTTTTCCCCATTTGAACTTTAGCCAATCATTTTCAGATGAGCTAAATTTTGTTTAAAAGTTCTAAATAAGGAAAACACAAATATTATTGGACATGTGCTCTCTGTTTCATACATTATTGAAAAAGTGTAACATCTAAACAGTTATACCAGTGTCAATTTGTAATGTTTATTCAGCTCATCAAAACACTTTTTAAATATGTGGAGCATATAAAAACAATAACAGTTATATATTTTCTCTGTGATTGAAATACTCTAATATATATCATTAATTACTTTGTCCCAATGTAGTTTTTTACATTGTTCCTTTATCTCATTTCACACGATTTTTATTTCATTTCAATTGTATCAGTCTTCTCTTAGTTGCATTTAATCAGGAGGTTTTGACTATTCAATCTAAATAAAATAGAAAAATATGTAACAATTCAAAAGTCAGTGGATATTGCCTGACTTGTACTTGCATGATTTCTTTCATTTATGATCTAGATATTTATTCTAAATTATAAGTGACTTACCATAGTAGTAAACATTAATATAATTCCCCTTATGAGAATATGGTAAAATCAAGAGTCAAGATAAATGATAAATATCTACCACTTATAATACTATAAAATATTCAATTTTTAAGAGAAAATTTAATTTTAATGCATTTCTGGAGAAGAATTTGAAACAGACAATCTACAAATTGTATTCATCTACTAGTATTTTCCACATACATTCACACTCATTAAAATCACAGGAACCAGATATTTCAGATAATTCCATTAGAATCCTCTTTTATGCTAGATAAAATTCATTTTTTTCTTATACATAATTTTTTAAACCTCCATGAAAATTCAAAATGAAAATATGATGCTTTAAATGAAAAGATGTTTTGGAAAATATCTCAATTGAAAGGAACACAGTTAAGCACAAACAAAAGCCACAGTTTTATCATTTTCCTCATAAAGTACACAGAGGAATTAATTGAAATAAAAAGAGGGGGGGTAAAAGAAATGCCCTCTGGAGACTAGTGTCAGGACATACAATTATTAAAATAGAGAGAGAAGAAGAAAACTTTAAATAAAATCCATTGCGAATTGCTCTAACTACAAAACTGAAGGACATCCTCCCTAAAGAACTAGAAATAATTTAAACTCTACACTTAATGCAAACAAGAATTTCAGATATTCCACTGGGACAATACAGCCAATTCTACTGATAAGAGGGTTTACCCCAAAAAGAGTGTCTCTTATTTCCATTAGTGAATGTGTCAGAATTCCATAACTTGGCTGTGACCTACCCCCAAAATCAGGGTAGGAGGAGGCAGTACTTAAATGTTTCCCTGTCTCCATATCATTTTGAAACAACATAAAATGTAAAGAAAAAAAATACACAATAAAGGTCTTTTATTCCTAAACCATTTAGTGTGCCAGCTGCTACCATAGTATGAATATATGACAAAAAGAATATTCTATTAGATAAGCACAATACAACCATCATTATTAAAACATTAACATACACCATTAACATGTAATTTTCCCATCCTATTCAAGTTTCACCAAGAGTCTAAAATTTTTCTTTATGGTAAAAAAGAATACTGTTCAGAATTATATGTTTCATTTAATTGTTGTATATGTAGTGTGTTTTAATTTTAATAATTCCCTAGTCTTACCTTAACTTTCAAGAACGATACATTTACACAATGGAATGCTACATACCAGAAAGAAAGAAGGAGTTCCTACCCTTCGTGACAGCATGAATGGAACTGGAGCATAATACTAAGTGAACTAAGCCAGGTGGTGAGGGACAAATACCATATGATCTCACCTATAAGTGGAACCATATCAATAAAACAAACAAAAAAGCAAAATATAGCCAGAGACATTGAAATTAAGAACAATCTGACAGTGACTACAGGGGAGGTGGAAGGAGATAATGGGGGGAAAGGGGGAAGTGTTTTCAGGAACAACTATAAAGGACAAATGGATAAAACCAAAGGGTGGAAACAGGGGAGGGAGGGAGGAATGGCTGGGGTCGGGGGGATTTGTGGGGAGTAAATGCAGACAACTGTACTTGAACAATAATAAAATAATTTTGAAACAAAACAGGACCCAATTACTGATTTGTACAACATATCCAGGAACCTCTAATCACTATGCTAAGTGAAAGAAGCCAGACCCAAAAAGCTACAGACCGGAAAAGACAAAAACTCTGGGTACAGTAAATCAGTGGTGCCAGGGACTTCAGTGGAAGGGAAGCATTGATTACAAATGAGAAGAGGAGGATTATTTGAGTAATAGAACTGCTCTATATCTTGATTGTGGAAGTGTTACATAACCGTATGCCTTTGTCAAAATTCATAGAACTGTACATCAAAAAGGGTAAAAAATAGATCATGTAAATTATGCCTCATAAATAAATAAGCGCATGCAGTGGTAAAAAAAAAAAAAGAAAGAGAGAGAGAATGCTGTTGAAAATTATTTTCCAGAAATTATACATATTTCCTTCAATTTTGGTCTGAAGTTTCTGCATGATTATATTCAATTTACAAACCTTAGACAGGAATATCGCAGAAGTGATTATGTCTTCTCATGAAATCCTATTAAAGATCACACAATTTCATTTTACTCTAAATATTGATGATATTTTCTTTTATTTCTTGGTTAATGTGGCTATTTATGGAATTTACCATAATAAAACTATATTTTTAACTTTATAATTAATGAGTACTTTGTATAAATCTTTTGAATGCTATGCAAATATCTGAATCTTTGTAAAACTTTGAATTTATATATTACTTCATTGTGGCAGGATTCTTTTCACACGCATGAAGAAACATGGCCCCAGGATTCACGCTTGTGAGCAAGGCTCCGTGTGGAAAAATTACTCCCAAGTGGGCCAGCGTGATTCATGTCCATGGAAAAGGAATTCTCTGATGGGAATCTGGCTAAACATGCTTTTTAAAATTTATTACCTTGTTGAGTCTCTCCCTCCTGGAGTCAAGGGGCTTATGTTAATGGATGCCTGAAATGCTTTCTTGCTCAAATGTTTACCTTACTGAATAAACCTCCCGCTTATCTATCCCCTTTCCATATATCTTTACGACCTAGTTGAAAATCCCTGTTCTGCGCATAGTTCATGAATAACCAATCCAATGCTAAAGTGTCCTGAAACTTCTAATAAAAAGCCCAGCTGAGCTACACTCGGGGCCTTTCCCAGACCATAAGGGAAGGGTCTGTGGCCCCGGACTTCCTTTTCCAAGCGTGTCTCTGTGTGAGATTCATTCACACGTTCGGTTGTGGTCACCACGGATTTTGCGGGACGAAATCCCAGCACTTCATATCAGTATAAACTCATGGTTTCAATTCTTTTTTTACAATTTTTTTTGTTGTTATTCAAGTACAGTTGTCTCCATTTTCCCTCTTCTACTCTGCCCAACCACAGCCATTCCCACTTCCCCCCCTTGATCCTACCCTCCTTTGGTTTTGTCCATATGTCCTCTTTGCATGTTCCTGAAAACCCTTCCCCCTTTTCTCACCATTATCCCCTCCTACCTCCCTTCTGGTTACTGTCTGTTCTTAATTTCAGTGTCTCTGGTTACATTTTGCTCCCTTGTTTGTTTTGTTAATTAAGTTCCACTTATAGGTGAGATCATATGGTATTTGCCTTTCATTGCCTGGCTTATTTCACTTGGTATTATGCTCTCTAGTTCCATCTATGCTGTCACAAAGGGAAGGAGCTCCTTCTTTCTTTCTGCTGTGTACTATTCCATTGTGTAAATGTACCATAATTTTTTATCCACTTATTTACTGATGGGCACTTAGGTTGCTTCCAATGCTTGGCTATTGTAAATTGTGCTGCTATGAACACTTGGGGTGCATAGGTTATTTTAAATTGGTGTTTCAGGATTATTAGGGTATAATCCCAGCAGTGGAATTACCAGGTCAAAAGGCAGTTCCATTTTCAGTTTTCTGAGGAAGTTCCATACTGTTTTCCACAGTGGCTTCACCAATCTGCATTCCCACCAACAATGTACTTGGGTTCCCTTTTCTCAACAACCTCACCAGCACTTGTTTGTTGATTTGGTTATGATGGCCATTCTGACAGGTGTGAAGTGGTATCTCATTGTGGTTTTAATTTGCATCTCTCTGCTCGCTAGTCATGCTGAGCATCCTTTCATATATCTCTGGGTCATCCGTATGT
This sequence comes from Micronycteris hirsuta, assembly GCA_004026765.1. Lineage (NCBI taxonomy): Eukaryota > Metazoa > Chordata > Mammalia > Chiroptera > Phyllostomidae > Micronycteris > Micronycteris hirsuta. The sequence goes on from PVJI01029454.1 coordinate 5,030, forward strand.
CCTCCTTGGAGAAGTGTCTCTCAGGTCCTTTGCCCAATTTTGTATTGGGCTTTTTGTCCTTCTGGAGTGGAGTCATATGAGTTCTTTATATATTTTGGAGATTAGACCCTTGTCTAGGGTATTATTTGCAAATATATTTTCCCATAAATTGGTTCCCTTTTCATTTTTCTGATGTTTTCTTTAGCCATGCAGAAACTTTTTATTTTGAAGAAATCCCACTTGTTTATTCTTTCCTTTATGTACCTTGCTCTAGCAGACATATTGGTGAAAACATTGCTGGTGGAATATCTGAGATTTTCCTGCCTATGTTCTCCTCTAGGACTTTTATGGTGTCATGACTTATATTTAAGTCTTTTATCCATCTTGAGTTTATTTTGGTATGTTGTAAGTTGGTGCTGAGTTTATTTCTGCATGTGGCTGTCCAGATCTCCCAACACTATTTGTTGAAAAGGCTATTTTTATTGCATTTTATGTTCCTGTCCGCTTTGTGAAATATTAATTTCCATAGAGACTTGGGTTTATTTCTGGACTCTCTATTCTGTTCCATTGATATATATATATCTGTTCTTATGCCATTACTAGACCGTTTTGATTACTGTGGCCCTGTAATATAGTTTGATGTCAGGTATTTGGTCCCTCCTACTTTGTTTTTCTTTCTCAAATTTGCTCTGGCTATTCCTTTATGGTTCCATATAAGTTTTTGAAATGTTTGTTCTATATCTATGAAATATGTCATTGGATTTTAATAGGGATTATGTTGAATCTATAAAAAGGATAACCCTACCTCTACAAGAACTGGAGGTAAAACAACAAACAAAGCCCAGAGCAACCAAGTAGAAGGAAGGAAATAACCAAAATCAGAGCAGAACTAAGTGACATAGAGACTAAAAGAACAATTCTAAGGATCAATACATCCAGGAGCTGGTTCTTTGAAAAGATAAACAAAATCAACAAGCCTTTAAGCAGAGTCATCAAGAAAAAAGAGAGGACCTAAAAATAAATAACCAAAATCAGAAATGAAAGAGGAGAGATTACAAATGATACCACAGAAATACAAAGGATTGTAAGAAATTACTTTGAACAACTATATGCCAAGAAATTTGAAAACCAGGGTGAAATGGAGAAATCTTTAGACAAATGTAATCTTCCAAAACTGAATGAAGAAGAAGCAGAAAGCCTTAACAGACTAACCAATAAAGACTGGCAAAATTGAAACAGTAATCAAAAAACTCCTAGCATACAAAAGCTCTGGAGTAGACAGTTTCACAGGAGGATTTTACAAAACATTTTAAGGAGGAACTAACACCTATCCTTCACAGAGTATTACAAAATATCCAAGAAGAGGAAAGACTCCCAAACTCTATTTATGAGGATAGCATCATCCTAAACCAAAAACCAGATAAAGACACAACAAAGAAAGAAAACTTCAGGCCAATATCACTGATGAACATAGGTGTTAAAATCCTCAACAAAAGATTGGAAAACTGCATCCAGCAATACATTAAAAAGATGGCACACCATAATCAAATGGGATTCATCCCAGGGATGCAAGGTTGGTAAAATATTTGCAAATCAATAAATGTAATACATGGCATAAACCAAAGGAAAGACAAAAATCACATGATCATATCAATAGATTCAGGGGGGAAGCATTTGATAAGGTACAGCACCCATTTATGATAAAAGCACTCAGAAAAGTGGGACAAGAGGAAGCATACCTCAACATAATAAAGGCCATATACAAGAAACCTACAGCCAACATCATACTCAACGGGCAAAACTAAAAGCTTTCCCACTAAGATCAGGAATAAAATTGCTTCTGTTGCTAATTAGAAGCAAGGCAATGTTTTGTGCTGGTGTAAACCAGCTTGGGATTTTCTAATGTTGCCCCAGAATGGTAAACTGCTCATGATTCTGTTAAATTCTTCATTGATTTTTCTAAATCACTTAGGATGCTCCTCTTAGATCTTTTCACTTTAGTTTTTATTTAAAGTAGAATACATGATGTCCTTTACTGGTAATAATTAGTACTTCTGGAATTCTGATCCCTAGAGAAGTGATTTCCTTTCTTTGTTTTATTTCAATAAACCCCTTGAGTCTGTAGGAAGTAGAAAATTATAAAACTGCAGCATTTTAAAAGTGTACAGTTGGCAATGTGGAATCACTTTCTTGGAATAGTTGCTTATCTTTCATCAGTTGATGTCCTGAGGTTTTTCGGTTTCTACTTTTTCATTTTATTTTAAGAAATAACTACCTATTGTGAGGTTTTGAATGATATCAATTATATAAACAAAATTTTACAAAACGCATCTTATCTGGAATAAAAGATAGACAATAGACATTCATTAAACTCATTGATACCTGAGTTCCAAACTTCACAGTGAGTATAAATTGGAGGTAATATAAACATTATTTATATAATCACAATATGTACACATTGCCTCTTCCAACAAAAATCATTGTTTGTAAACATCCCTAGTAAACAATAAAATGTGATCATAAAAGAGTAAAATCATATTTAATTATGTTAACATACATATATCTCTTCTATGCCCTCATAGGCAAATAATAAATACAACAGATCCAAGGAGGTAAGTCTACTATAATTTTAACTTAACTTCAAAATCAGAACTTAAGTCAAATGTACAGTAGGTCCAATTCAGGGAATTAAATATGACTACTGAATTTTTGTGTTTTATAATTTTTAACAGAGTCATTTTGTGTTTTTGAATTAACAAGTGTCATAGTCTACTTCATTCATATGAAGTTGCAACTAAATTTAATTTTCTTTGATTTTCTTTATGAATTAAGTGCTGCCCTGGGTAAAGTTATGTGGAGAAAATACTGAGCAACTCTCCTCTATAATTTGATATAACATAATTCCAGGAAAGTCTGTCAGACTCACATGGTAACAGAAATTGTATGACTAACTCATATTGCACAACTTTTTAAATCAGAGTTAGAGCAAAGATGGAAGTCACAGCAAGGACAGAAATATATATTTTTTACAAGAAAAGGTTGTGATCGCTTAGTACCTGAAGACCTCATCTTAGATTAAAAACATTAAAACTACCACATGATCTCATTGATGTGTGGAATCTAATGAACGCAATAAACTAACGAACAAAATAGAAACAGAAGCATAGATACACGAACAGACTGTCAGCTGCTGGAGGGGAGAGGGAGGGAACTGGATGAAACACCATGAAGGGATTAACCAAAGAACACTTACGTCTGACACTGAGAACGATATCAGGACTGGATGAGGGAGGGGAAAGGATGGGCCTGGGTGGAGGTGGGAAAGGGGAAGAAAAGGGAACTGTAATAGTATAAACAATTTAAAAAACATTATAACTATCTACTAATGTGTGCTTTGGAAAATTACATTTGGTATGAAAAATCTTAGAGTTCTTTTTTTTTTGCTGTTGTATGTGTATGTGTGTGTGTTTGGCTATTCCTCACCCAAGTATATATTCACTGATTTCAGGGAAAGATGAAGGGAGAGAGAGAAACATCAATGTCAGAGAGAAACATTGATCATTTGCCTCCCATAGATGTGCCAAGAAGGAATCAAACCTGTAACCTAGGCATGTGCCTTGACAGGGAATTTAACCCACAACCTTTTGGTTTATGGGACGATGGTCCAACCAACTTAGTCACCCATCCAGGGCTTCTTTGTGTTTTAATCAGCCACTGTCTGGGGATGAACCCATTCCAGGGTGCCCTGCTCTTCACAAAGAAAAGAGAACTCTCCTTAGGCTCCAGACTTCTTCCCTGGGATCAGTTGCATTTCCACATTGTTATATTTTTGCAAATCTCAAAACAGTAATAAATAGGTAGGATAGCAATATTAATAAGACAAATGCAAAAGATAAGAGTACTTTAGTAATTCATTTATTTTAAAATTCCACAGGTGATGCATATAATGAAACAGACTGACATGTTTAACGTAATGGGGATGGTACAACCTGAAAGTAAATATAATTCTATATGGAAAGGATAGGAAGTGACATAATTTTGGGGTAATCAATAGTTTTATAAAAAATATGAAGAAATTTTTTAAAACATTGCTGCAAGTTACATAGACACGTATAAGAATATATTTCAAAAGATTAATTATTAGACAGCATTTTTATTAAAATATGTTACTCATTTCTTTATCATGTTTTGTTTTTTTATTTGCCATGTATACTGGAAAACAACTGTCCATATCAATATATCGAAGCCAGTGAAAAAAATAATAATATGTGCTCTCAGTGCAGAGAAAATTTCTTTTTTTTTAAGATTTTATTTATTTATTTCTAGAGAGAGGGGAAGGGAGAAAGAGAGGGAGAGAAATATCAATGTGTGGTTGCCTCTCATATACCCCTGCTGGGGACCTGGCCCACAACCCAGGCATGTACCCTGACTGGGAGTCTAACCAGAGACCCTTTGGTTCACAGTCTGGCACTCAATCCACTGAGCCACACCAACCAGGGTTCAGTGCAGAGAAAATTCCAAAAGTGTTATAATTTGAATCTTTATCTACTTACTGGAAATCAGTAATTCCTTAGGCATTGACCATCACTGAAATTGTAATATAACCCTAAATTTTGGTTTGAGAAAATCACCCTATATTCATTCTAAAAAGACAAACCATAACTTAGTGCCTTTTCACAGATCAAATAAAAAGGATAGAAAAGTCATTAAAATAACTCATATCCTTTTATGAAAAGTGTACATGCAATACTAAGTCCATTCAGGAAGGATGAAAAAAATAAATATTAACCAAAAAATTCAATTTCCAGAGGGAAAATTGTGATATATTTAAAAATGTATATCTTTTTCTGCTTTAGGTTAAATAGATACAGTTAGCTAAATATACATGTATTTAGTTAGTTAATATATATTTGTTGTTTATAGATTTAGGTTAATTTATATATATTTATGTTAATTTATATACATTTTGCTAATTTACATATATTTAAGTTAATACAGTAAGTTAATTTATAGTATATCCATGTATAATGTATATTTTTCAATATTTTTCTTCTTTTCCTACGTACACTTAATGAGGCTTACAAAAGAGAGATGAAGAACCAGTCAATGGAAATAGAGTTTATTCTTCTAGGGTTGACAGATGACCCACAATTGCAAATTGTGATTTTCCTGTTTTTATTTCTTAATTACACATTAAGCCTGATGGGAAACATAATCATTATTCTTGTCACCCTGCTGGATCCTCGCCTCAAGACGCCCATGTATTTCTTTCTCCGTAATTTTTCATTTTTGGAAATCATATTCACAACAGTATGTATTCCCAAATTCCTAATAACAATTGTGACTAAAGACAAAACCATTTCATACAATAATTGTGCAGCTCAATTATTTTTTATTCTTTTACTGGGAGTTACAGAATTTTACCTTCTGGCCGCCATGTCCTATGACCGCTATGTTGCCATCTGCAAACCCCTGCATTACCCCATCATCATGAGCAGCAAAGTGTGTTATCAGCTAGTACTCAGCTCTTGGGTTACTGGATTCCTAATCATTTTTCCCCCACTGGTCATGGGACTTAAGCTGGATTTCTGTGCTTCCAAAGTAATTGATCACTTTATGTGTGAAACTTCTCCTATACTGCAGATCTCTTGCACAGATACACATGTCCTAGAATTAATGTCTTTTATCTTAGCTGTGTTGACACTTGTGATCACATTGGTGTTAGTGATTCTCTCCTACACTTGCATCATTAAGACAATTCTGAAATCCCCTTCCACACAGCAAAGGACTAAAGCTTTTTCCACCTGTACCTCTCACATGATTGTTGTCTCTTTGACTTATGGTAGCTGTATCTTTATGTATATTAAGCCTTCTGCAAAAGAAAGAGTGACTGTTTCCAAAGGTGTAGCTTTACTCTATACTTCAGTTGCCCCTTTACTAAATCCCTTCATTTACACACTAAGGAACCAGCAGGTAAAAGAAGTCTTCTGGGATATTTTGCAAAAGGTGTGTTTTTTAAAAAAAACATTTGTGATAAGACGCTGAAAATCAAAGTTTCCATTAAAAAAAGTAAGAAATGTGTTTCATGCATTTCTTCTAATCATGTTTTTCTACCTCATATATAATTACCTCATATAGGAGATTCTCTTGAATCTTGTAACTCCATTCCACCTTTACATTTATTGCTTTATGTTTTAAAATGCATGGATACAACACACACATACAGCTTTTCCTTTAAAGTTATTCTTACTTAAATCACACATTTTTGTAGAATACTCCATTTGAAACAAGTATATCTGACATCAGAAAATATAAAATAGCTTATGGGAAAATATTTTATAAATTATAAAGCATGCATACATTCACAATGTTGTAACATCCACATTTAATAGTATTTCACTGGCTCAGTTTTATTTTCCTTACTTCCCTAAAATTTCTATGATCTAACCAAACCAAAGCTGTAACCATCTCAGAAACATACTGTTTGGTAATAGCGAAGGTCCAGTGCTGCCATGTCCATCAAGAAGTATGCCAGTAAGTGCTTGAAGGCAATGATCTAATATAGAATCTAAGGTTGATTTCTCTCTGCAGGTATTATTCCATTACAATGAAATGCTACACTGCCTCTAGCCAGGTCCTTACATCTCCACAGCAAGGGCCTCAATTCATTTATGGGTTCAAGCCCAGCACCCTGATATTTACTCACAACACTATTGCTGAAGAAGTCTTCTCGTCGTAGAGATCTGGCATGGTATTCTTTCAGCTTAAAATTCTTTATTAAATATTTTCATGAGTTAAAAATAAGGTTCAAGACTCCCACATAAGGCCCTCCACCAGTCTCTGGTTTCCTACAACACTGCGTCTATTATTACCTCTTACACGACACAAAGACCCTTGATTTTCTTGCCTCTATCTGAGCTGGCCAAAAAGTTCGTTTGGTTTTTAAGTAAAAATAAAAGACACATTTTATGTTTTCACCAACAACTTTATTGTACAATGTATTCACTGTTTTGTTTCACTACCTTCTGCCATCTTTCAGGCAACTTCACAATTCCATCTTCCCAAAATTGTTTTATCTTTTTGAGCAAAGCACTCTTCTAGATACCTTTTGCAGTCTTCCAGGGATTTGAATTTTTTTCCCATTAAAAGAATTTTGTAAAAACTGAAATAAATGGAAGTACAAAGGTGCAATATTTGGTGAATATGGCAGATGAATCAGAACTTCCCAGCCAAGCTGTAACAGTTTTTGCCTGATCATCAAAGAAACATGTAGTTTTGCATTATTCTGATAGAAGATTGTGCATTTTCTGTCGACTAATACCGGATGCTTCTTGTCAAGTACTGCTTTCAGTTGGTTTAACTGGGAGCAGTACTTGTTGGGATTAATTGTTTGGTTTTCCAGAAGGAGCTCATAATAGAGGACTCCCTTCCAATCCCACCACATACACAACATCATCTTCTTTGGATAAAGACTGGCATTTGGTGTAGTTGGTGGTGGTTTATTTCACTTGCCCAAGTATCTCTTCCATTCTGTATTACTGTGAAGTATCCACTTTTCATTGCCTGTTACAATTTGTTTTAAAAATAGAACATTTTCCTTACATTTAAGTAGAGAATCATATGTGGAAATACAATCAAGAAGGTATTTTTTGCTTATGTGGAATCCAAACATCAAAGCAATTATCATAACCAATCTGGTGCAAATGATTTTCAACACTCAATTTGGCTATTTTGAATATGTCAGCTATCTCCTCCATGGTATAATGTTGATTGTTCTAAGTTAATGTCTCAATTTGTTCACTATCAACTTCAACTAGTCTTCCCAATGGAGCATTGCTCAGCGAGAAATCTGCAGCACAGAACTTTGCAAACCACTGTTTGCCAACACTCCAAACACTACACAAATCTTTTCTTGTGTGTTTCAGTTGTGTTTTTTACCTTTCTTTAAATAATAAAGTATAATAAGCCAAAAATGTTGTGTATTTCCTTCCACCTTCCATTTGTAAACGGCTGCACAAAAATTCACCAATTTTGTTAAGTTTGTAAAAAATGTTTTATTGTTTAATTTATTTTATTTCACACTAACAAGAAATCCTATGAGAAAAACACTGTTATCCCCATTTTACAAGTGAAAGTATTGAAGTACAATTGGTTTTATATTCCAAGCTCCTAGTATATTACTTGGTAGATAGAAGTGAATCAGATAAAGGAGGGATTTAAGTTCTCTGCTACATGCAAGAGAGAACAAAGCCTTCTTCCTATAGATGTCTACATTTTTTTGTGGACACCATCTCCAGGTGTCCTGATTCTCCATCCAGTTATGAATAAAGGTAACCTCCATTACCATGTAACTTCCAATTAAGGACAAAATGACTCCTGCCTATCCTTAAGGTTCAATGCCAATTTGCATTTTATAATTCCTCCTTCTAAAATCCACTTAGTATATTATGATCCCAAATCTGCTTCCTGGTAGACTACAATTATGTATTTGATTTTTTCCAGAGAAAAACAGTTTGAAATTGTAAAACTAATTTGCGCATTAACATACCCAGTTTTGAGAGAAGCACAACTGTACAGTGTTCTCTGTTACATATGACTGTTAGAAGAGCCCTTATTTGTACTAATAACTGCAATCCAGGATGTATTGTCTAATTTATAGATTAGTGAGTAAGCAATTGTGATTTTTTAAATTTATTTTTTATTTGAGTATAGTAGCTATACAGTCTTATATTGGTTATATTAGTTTCAGGTATTCAATATAGTGATTAAACATTTTTATACTTTACCATGTACTCTTTCCACCAATTCTAGTAATCAACTGTCATGGTGTAAACTAATCACAATACTTTTTTAATTTTTTAAATTATAGTTTACATTGAATATTATTTTTACTAGTTTTAGATTATAGCAAATTAGTTAGAAAATCATTTACTTTACAGAGTAGTCACCCTCCTCCTTCAAGTACCCACTTGGCCTCATTCATATATATCTCAATATTATTGACTGTATAATCACAATATTATTGATTATAATCCTTTTCCCTTTTTCACCCATTTCTCCAGCCCTTCACTTCTGGTACTCATCTCTTTGGTGTCTATTTCTATGAGTCTATTTTTATATTATGTGTTTGTTTTGTTTTGTTTTTACATTTTTCCAAAGAAGATATACAGATGGCCAAAAGACATATAAAAAGATGTTCAACATCACTAATTATCAAGTAAATATAGATCAAAATCTCCATGAGATATCATCTCACACAAGTCAGAATGATTATTATCAAAAAGTCAACAAATAACATGTGTTGGCAAGTATGTGGAAAAAAGGAAACCTCTATGCATTGTTGCTGGGACTGCAAACTGGTAAAGCCCCTATGGAAAACAGTATGGAGATACCTCAAAAAAACTAAATATAGATCCACCATATGGCCCAGCAATCCCACCTTTAGATACTTGAGATATTTATATGAAAATATAGCATAAATTCAAAGAAATATATTCACCCTTATGTTCATCACAGCATTATTTAAAATAGCCAAGATATGAAAGCAATCTAGGTGCCCGTTAATAGATGAATGGATGAAAAATGTGGTGTATATATATAATGAAATATTACACAGCAATAAAAAAACAATGAAATCTTGGCATTTGTGACAACATGGATGGATCTAGAGGGTATTATGCTAAGTGAAATAAGTCAGGTAGAAAACAACAATTGCAGTTTTTAAGTCATGTATATAACAAACATTCTATTTCTTTTATTTTGAAAAGTATTTAATTTATAAAACTTGGCTACAAACAGAGGAATCTATTTCATAAAAGAATTTTTTTTTTGCTTTTAGGACAACTCAACAACTCTCAGATAATAAATTTCTACAGAGAATAACGAAAAAGTTACCACTTTCTAAAGACATAAATTGGTAGTAAGAATAATATTACTATACATTAACATTTTCAAAGACAGAATATCTCCTGAATGCAATTTAGCCATATGCAATTGTTTTAGGGGTGACAAACCACACAGAATATTCTGTTAAAATGGGTCATTGCTCAAGAAGAAGAAATAAAAGGCATTCAAATTGGAAAGAATGCCTTTTCCTTTAAACTGTCATTTTATTTCACACTAATTATTGATAGTAAAACTGTCATTTTTTGCAAATGATATGATACTATATATAAAAAACCCTAAACACTTCACCAAAAACTACTAGAACTGATATATGAATTTGATAAAGTAGCAGGATTCAAAATTGTTACAATATTCAGAAATTGAT
>PVJI01029455.1:0-15294 GCA_004026765.1 Micronycteris hirsuta
TTGACCCTTCGAAGGCAACCACAAGGCTGATGTAGCCCCCGTTGAAAATGAGTTTGACACCCTTGCTCTAAGACCTTCAATAAGATATCTCGCTGAGCCTCACTTTCCTTATCTATAAAATGGGTTGACTTAGCATTAAATGAGACAATATACCCATGGAGCCTGTAATATGTAAGTACTTCCCTGTGTGGTGTACACCTATGAGCTACTTTGCTCAAAACTCTACTTTCTCCTGAAACTGCTTCTTCCTTTCCACCCACGTGGTACAGCAGGAGTAGCCATTTTGTAACATGACCTAGCCTACTAGCCAATGAGTCCTTTCTCAGAATTTCTTGGACTAGGCACCAAGAAGGAGAGCTGAGAGAGTCTTCTGTTAACCCATCTGAGGAAGCTGTGTGAAAAAAAGTCTGGGAGTTGTCAGCAGTTAGCATAGGTCTCCCACAGTGCGGCAGGCTGATCTATGGGGAGGAAGATGAAGGAGCAGGTAGGTGGAGAGCAACACAGGAGAGGCAAGACAGCAAGGAGCAAAGCTGGTGTTTGAGTGCCTGTTTCTGACTCTTCCTGAGATCTAATCTGATTCTTGTCCTCAGTTCTGTGAGGAACCCCCAGGATCCTTAGAATAAATTTCTCTTTTACTTAGCTAGCGTGCTGCATTATGCCATGAAATCTTGGTTAAGCTGGGAATTATGTTTTCCCAAATCTCCTTCCATGCACAGTTCTGGGTTGGAGCTGGCCAAAGAGGAACTTCCAACACACTGAGGGGAAGCAAAGACAATTATTCCTGGAGGGGCACCCCGACCAGGTAGACACAGAGGTGCCTGTAGGGCCCGCTTTGTTCTTGCGCTCCTCCACAGCATCCTGCTCCTCATCCCACTGGGAGGCTGTTTCTGTTTGGCCAAAGCAGACTCAGCCTCTTCCTCCCCTCTGTCTGGACACTTGGCTGCAGGCCCACAGAGGTGGTAACTACACAGAGGGAACATCTCCCCAGACATCTGTCTGTGAGCTCCCCCTTCACAGTCCCACTGAAGCTGTTGGGTATAGTTGCCTTTCAGGTTTCCCGGCAAACTCCAACTTAACTGTTCATGCCAGTGCATTTAGAAGACCTCGTTACCGATCCACTCAAGTCCCCCTACATTCACTTCCTCAGCTGCTCCCGCTTTTGTGTGAGGTCTAATTCTTGTAATAAATCTCTTGTTCCCATAATACTCTAGTGTTCTGATTCTCTGAAGTCTCACTGCTACAGCTAGTTTGTGTTTCTTTTACTTGCATACAAATCAAAATGGTATCAATCATTTTTCCTGGGTCTTTTGCATTCCTTAAACGAAAAGACTTTTTAAAAAGTATGTTTTTGGAGCAGAAAAAAATGATAAATTTTCTCACATCATCTTTTTAAAAGATTGTATTTATTTTTAGAGAGAGGGGAAGGGAGGGAGAAAGAGAGGGAGAGACACATCAATGTATGGTTACTTCTCACATGGCCCTCACTGGGGACCTGACCCACAACCCAGGCAAGTGCCCTGACTGGGAATCAAACCAGCCCTTTGGTTCACAGCCCACGCTCAATCCACTGAGCTACCAGGGGCTCATATCATTCTTTTATTCTCTTTTTTTTTTTTTTTTTTTTAATAAAGAATGGGTTGATGATAACTAATGGAAATTTCATTGTAATTGTCTGACATGCCCTGACCGTCTTGAGCCAGGTTGAGGAAAACATGTTTGACTTTTGCCTCTCCGAGAGCAGTAGGTAAAAACACCTTGAGGAAGGTACTTTAGGAGGACACCAGGGTCTGGAACACAGACGATATACCTTGAACGTGGTATTAGTGACAATGACCTTTCCTTCACCTCCATGGGCTCAACCAGAAAAGCAGAAAGTCTGGAATACACACACATACATTTGTTACAGAGATTTGACCTGATGCAAGTGTGGAAGCCAGTTTAATAGTCTTTGTAAGGGTGTTTGTTGTCTTTGTGTTTGAGGTTGGAGCTGAAGGTCCAGTCTCCCTAAACCTTTGGATACCTTTCTTTACAGCAAACCAGGAAAGTCCTTCAGGCAAAGGAAGAAGAAACTAAGATGAAACAGTGCGTTTAGAAGAGCTGTTTCTCTCGGCAAAGAACATTCAACACAATGCAGGCATTCCAGGTACCGAACTTCATTGGAATCTGCTCATATGTCTTCATTTCAACTCTTTTAAGGTCCCAGTCATTTAGGACATGCCCAGATATCCCTTCCAAAGCGAGGGACAAATCGTTGCATCTTACCTATATCCATTTTCTATTGCCGGGTAGCAAATGACCAGAAAGAGTGGATTACAACCACCCAAACTGGTAACCGCACGGTTTTGACGGGTCAGAAGGCTGGACTGTCTGCGCAGGTGCTCACTGGGCTGACATCAGGGTGTTGGCGAGGGTTGCAGTTGTCATCTGGGCTTAGCTATTTGCTGCCCTCCTTTTTTTTGGAAGCCCTTTTAGAGATCCTCCTTTGTTAATGGCCACGTGTACGAGGGGTGTGCTGCTAGAGCGAACTCCTAAAACTTCTTCAAGGTGACTGCAAACAAACTGGGTGTGGGAGGCAGAGATTAGAGAGGTAGCACACCTAGGGTGGCCGGGGAGGGAACTTTAATAAAATGACTTCTAAGATCATGTGGGCTGTTGGCACAGACAGGACACATTTTAATAAAACACTAGTAAAATTAACTATATAAAACCCTTTTTGTTTTGGTAGCAAGTGATTGAAATCTAATTCTACTTTCTTAAAGAAAAAAAGAATTTGTAGATGTAGTTGGAAAGTTCAGAAGTTCAGCTAACTTCAGGTGTGGCTGCGTCTAGGAGATCAAATGATTTTGCCAGGACTGTTTCTCCGTCTTAGCCAGGCTCCTTTCCAGCCCTCCTCCCATTACTCATAATGTCCAATGAGATGTGAATGCTGTGTGAGCAGTTCTTACACTGTACTATTGAGGGGGTAATGACAAGGAAAATGCCTGTACTTATTCAGTACAGGTGGAGCTATCGCAGGCCCATCTGCAGAGTACTCATAAGCAACAACATAGCATTTTTTCTCAAGTATTTTCAGTTGATCTGTGGTTGGTTCAATCTACACATGCAGAAACCCTGGATATGAACTGACGATGCTGTGACTCACCTTCTGTCCCTAAAGTCTTGCATCAATGGTGTTGCTAGCTATAACAACAACAAAAAGCATATAAAACTGCCTTTTCTTTTAGGGGAAAATATCAAAAATACTTCTTTTTAAGGATGGAAGCCAACTTAATTAACTTTCTTGTTAGCCAAAATTTCATGGCTAGGGGAAAGTCATATGACATATACATCTTTTCTTTTCTTTTTTCTTCCTTTCTTCATTCTTCCTTTCTTCTTTTCTTTCATCTTTTGACAGTGCTTATTATACTCAAAGCATAGAGAGGGAAAAAAACTGGTTTATCACTTAATAAAGATATTTTGCCCCTAAAAATGCTTTTGGAACATTGTTCAGATAGGTGGAAAAGTTATTAAAAAGGGATTATTGTGAAAATATATGAATGTTAAAAATTATATCAGTTTATGTCGATGACTCATCAGAAAACTTACAAAACTCTTCTTAAAAGGTAATTGTATTAAAAACTATGAAAAGACCTATTTGTAATTATAACTGAAGAGAGCTCCTCTACTCTTTTTTTTCCTGACAGTTTGTTTCCTAAAAGCCTAAACCCCGGGCATTCTTCTATTTTGGGTGTGCTGTTGGCCGTTCACACGCATGCATCGGCTATAACAGCAGGCACCACGAGGGTGCGCTGCAGTTCCACAATGGAAGCACAGGGGTCAGCGGGGAGTTCTCAGGGGTCTTGGTTAACCGTCTTATTTCTGTTTTCGAAGCAAAGAGTGGTGGATACAAATATTTAAAAGGAAAAGAAGAGACTTTTTTTCTAAAAATAAAGACTTCCTAATTCACTGTAATTTAAAAATTGTTATTCAGTAAAAAAAAAAAAAAAAAAAAAAAAAGATTCTCTCTGAGAACATTAAGTTCCTTCCAGAAAGACTGCACTCAACTCAGCCCTGTTAGTTAAACCTTTCTTGATGGTGATGAACAAGAAAACAACAACAACAAAAAACAAGCAAACAAACAAAAAACTCCATTGAAAGTTTTATTTCCTAAATGCTCTAGTTGATGATAGATAAGCCTTTTAAAAAATACCAAAGCAGGGTATATTTTGTTTAAAATTATAGTGATATCTTTGGTGTAAATCAGGCTTTAGAAGATATAAGAACATTTCAACTTGAAAACTACTTTTTTTTTTTTTTTGAGCAAAGCCCTTTTTTCTTTTCTGCTCTTGTTTTCCCCAAATGTCAATATTTATGAGTCCGGGGTTGTGGGAAGTGCTACCTAGAGTTACAAGGGGCCGGAGTTTGCCCTCGTACATCCCTGGGGAGCCCAGTGTGAGTGCCAGAGGGCAGCGTTCGGCTGCGAGGACCCAACCCCTTCTTCATGTGCACCCTGTGCTATGCCCTTTGAAGTGAAAGAAAATTTCGTACTCCGCTCTGCTTTATGAGATGTCAACTTGCACACATTTCTGTATATCCTTTTGGCATGAAAGCAGATGCAGACTTACAGAAAGCAAAAACAAAACAAAATAGCCAGAATTATGCAAGTAATTTTGAGATTTTTGAGACAACATATTCTCAAGTCTAAATTCTGGATAAGACCATCTTTTTGGCCATGTCACTGTCAAAACAGTCTCTTCAGGTTTAACCTGTTTTAGGATTTTGGTAGTATTTGTTTTTGGTGATGGTAAAGACAGTGGCAATGAGACTGAAACCCTTATGGAAATAAGGTATGAATCTCGCAAAATATTTGTACGTTATGGAGCTTATATTTATTTTGGAAATGAATTGTTAGCTATCAAGATGATGAAAAAAATCATTATTTAATCCAGGTGGCTTATTTTAATTTGTTTTCTGAAATTGTCAGTCATTGGGAGCTGAACAAGAAAGTAAAAGTCGAACATGATCAAGCTTTACTAGGCAGAATAAACTGGGAGATAAGCTGGAAAATCAGGGTCATTAACAAATGAAAAAAAACCCTAGAAGGACTCTTAAAAACAGTCACCAGTAAAATATGTCTTAAGGTCAAATGAAATGCCCTGACACTTATTCACAATTTCCTCTTGCATTTTATTTGCACGATCTCCTCTTTATTCTTTTCCTAATTTAAATCTTTAATCTATCACCCCCACTCCATAGATGGTTAAGGTTCCTAGTGACTTTAAACTAAGTTTCACAATTTTAAAAAATTGATTCTTTTTACCTCAGCATTTCTTTATTTATCTTGCATTATTTTTATATGTCTGACCCAAACACTTGACTGGTTCAAGCACTTAACTGGTTGTCAGAAATTCATAGAACATTTTATTTTCCCAGATTAGGAGGTAACTGTACTACTTCATTTTGGGGAAAAGTATGACAAAAGAATTATTGAGATTAATGAAAGAAGTAATTAGGGAGTATGATAACATCAGCTTTTTGAAAAAAAAAAAGGTCCTCTGTGGGAAGAAATGTTTCTTTTATTTTCTAAACACATGGCGGAGGCCGTTGCTCTTTCTCCCTTCCCGTGGCCCGCTAATTCCAAACGCATCTCTCCCCTGGTCAGCGGGGTGCCGGTGTTCTGCTATTTAAACTCCCAAGCTGTGGTTTCTTCATCTATAAAAGGGAATAAAAATATTTAGCTCAGAGATGTTGAGAGAATTAAATTAGTAATGTGTTCAGGACTTGTGCCCAATGTGTGATGATTTCCTTCTTCTTTTCATCATTGACAGGAATACAAAAACACAAAACATGTTTACCTGTGCTAAATACCTCCACATGGGCAGAATTCAGCACTTGTTGGAACTAATCTGTACACGGCCTGACATTCCAGCATGTGCCCGTCTTGCAGACCCGTTGTAGACATGCTTCAGGGAATTAGCTTTGAAAATAAGACTTTGAACCCCAAAGTGTAAGTTCTAGTCGGCCGAGTTAGTGTTTTCTATTTGGTTCATATCCATGCGTACACTTAATACACATGTATCCATTGTGCTTCCGGATTGTATGACCATGTGAATGTTTTAAGTCTGTTTTGGAAGAGAATGACCAAAGCATAGTTTGTGAAGGTATTTCAGGTTTGTACTTCTGGTCACTCCAAAAACTGAATTGTTACATAAAAGTTTTGCCCTGTGATAAGCTGAAAAATAGCCAGCTCCCCTTGCCTAATAACAAATAACATGGGTTTCTATGAAAATCAAAAAAAGAGGAGGATAGCTGTTTTCTTAAAAAATTCTATATATGCAAATGGAAGTCATCCTCTTCAGGTGAGTTGCTTTGGAAGTCTAGACTCTTCTTTTGACCATACTGCTGTTGTTCTAAATGTTTTAGGAACTTCTGTTAGAATTACCTTTCAACTACGTAAGGGACATGAAAGAGAAAGCTCGCCTTATTATATCGTACTCATCTCCTATTTAGGCTAACGCAGCTTTATCCAGTTGATTACCATCTGTCTTATTGAATTCCTTGGTCGTTTCCAAAAATAAAACTTACACTGATGAGAAAAAGATTTTTCTGACCATTGGGGGCATTCAAAGCAATTTGTTCACTGTATGAAGGAAGGCAGTTCCAAAATCGGGTTCAATAGTAACAGTATCTTAGAATGTTGCAACCTATTTGAGGGGACAGCATTCATTTGTACAGATAAACTTGGTGTGTGTGTTAAAATCCAGTGACTTTGCCTTGTAGTCATGTCTTTTGAATGTCAGTATCCATGCTGTCAAATAGAAATCTTTTTGGGCTGACAGACCTCATAAAAAGATAAATGCTGTTATTTAAAAAAGAATCATGTGAATTTTTAACCGGAGTCTGCTGTGTTTAGATTCCAAAAACTTCTGGAAAGAAGGAGAAACGTGCGAAGGCCTTGTGCTCAGACAGGCCCGTGACCTCCCCCTGTCCTCCCGTGGGTTTGCTGGTGCGGGGCTGGAGGTCGTGCGTGCAACCGAGTCAAACCAGTCGTCCTGGAAGGATGTGATAAAGACTACATGGCCCATATTTTGAAACAGAAGCAGGAAAACAACATGAACTCATTTTCTGACGATGAATTTAGGACTTTGATCTTAGCATAAATATAAATAATAACAGGATAGAAATAAAGACTGAAAATATTTGCAAGCTGTTTGTGTTTAATTATTAATAAAAATGGGAGATCGGTAAAAAAGGAGGAAAAAGAAAGCAAGGCCTCAGCGTCGGGTTGGACGTTAGGCCACAGAGAGCTGTGGGAGTTGGCAGCACGCACGGTCTGAGGCGCTCCGTGGGCCTCCGGGCCGTTGGCTTTCTGAAGGGACTCCTGCGGTCCCTGGCCCTTCAGGCGTGGCAGTCTTAGACCCTTTAGGCTGGGGGGGCTGCCAAACCGCTCATTTCCCACAGAACTGCAGCAGATTCATAGTCTTGGCTGGCCATCTGCATGGTATGTTCCCAATAAAGCTATGTATTCTTTCAAATTGCTCATATCGTAGAAAGCAGTATGTCAGCAAACCTGGGATTCTTTAATAACTCAGTAGCAAAAAAAAAAAAAATTAAACAACAATAAAGTAATTATTTAAAAAAAATAATAACTCAGTAGCTGTGCTGTATGAACTATGAAGGCAGTGTCTTTGACTCACGTTTGATTAGAAATCGTTCTTTTCCTGGAAATGATTTTTAAACTTGAAGTGATATCTATTTTCTTTCTTTGTAAATGCTCTCTCTCTTTTTAAATATAGCCCATGTATAATTTACTTTGCTGTCAGAGATGTACTTGCTTTTCTTTTCATCAAGACCTAAAGTGTCAGGGACAGACATCCATCCTTGTGCCCCTCAGGGCTGTATGACCTAATGACCCCCATGGTCTTGCCAGGTCACTTGCAGGGAAGGAAGGCCTCTGGGAGGGAAAGGAACCCCCTTCCATTCTCCTCCTGGCCTGACGCCAGCGTGTGTTTGGTGGCTTCAAACCTCCATGGAAAAATTGATAACTTAGAGCAGAATGTCTGGGGCAGATGAATAACAGATGAATTCCCCAAATCTCAGTAAAACAACTGAGTAAAAGGTGAT
Organism: Micronycteris hirsuta; assembly: GCA_004026765.1. Classification (NCBI taxonomy): domain Eukaryota; kingdom Metazoa; phylum Chordata; class Mammalia; order Chiroptera; family Phyllostomidae; genus Micronycteris; species Micronycteris hirsuta. The sequence goes on from PVJI01029455.1 coordinate 8,104, forward strand.
GTGGTTTTAGAGATATCTCAAAATGTTTATATCACAAAACCTATTCTACTTTCTGTTTTGTACCTTCTCTTAGCTAAGTAGGCTAACACTCTTAGCTAACTGAAGGACACCAGACACAAAAGGCCACATAGTGTATGATTCCACTTATATGATATTCCATAGAGACAGAAAGCAGACTAGGGGTTGCTTGTGGGGGCGGGGAGGGGGGGATGGGGGAGTGACTGCTTAATGGTATGGAGTTTCCTTTTGGGGTGTTGAAAAAATTCTGGAACTAGATAGTGGTGATGGTTGTGCAACATTGTGAAGGTATTTAATCCTATTGAACTGTAGACTTGAAAATGGTTAAAGTGAAATTTCAGGCTGTGTGTATTTTTCTTTTTTCTTGTTAAGTAAAGTGCTGATTAAATGCAATAGGGAGAATAATTGTTAAGTAATTTGCATTCATCAATGTCTTAGTATTGGGGAGGAAAACATTGCCACCCCCATATATTTGTATGGAGAAAAGCAAATACTCCCAACTACATATTTTTTTTCTATATTTGTACTTTTCAGCAACTATTAGGGTCAAATGACTTTTTTGTATTTATTTGTCTGTGGGGAGATGCTATTAATTTGAATGAGTACCTCCAAGGAGAAATGTCAGAAGTCACATCTCCACACTGTGCTGAATTCTAAAGAAGCACATATGTTTCCATGAGATCAAACTGATGTTTGCTGGGGGTGGGGGTGGGGGCTGGGTGAAAAAGGTAAAGAGGAATGTAGTCAATAATAATGTGAAAAGTTTGCAGGGTGACAGATGACCACTAGGCTTTAGTGAGCTGATCACATTGTAAGTATACAAACATTGAGTCACTATAATGTACATCGGAAACCAGTACCATGTTGTATACCCACAGCACTTAAGCATGGAGACAGAGGGGAAGTTGAAGGAGGAGATCTGCCAGAGGCCTCCTTTCACGAGCGCACTGGCAGTGCAGGGGTGGTTTGGGCCTAGCAGTCTAGGGCTCACTTCTCTTTCTCTGCCCCTCTCCCTTTCTCCCGCCCCCACCCCACATAACCCCTCTGCTGCAGCCACATCCAGCTACTTCCTCCCCATTCCCAGAACACTGGGGGACCTTTGAAGCGTCCATGCTTCTCACGTGCATTTCCTGGGCCTGGGAGTTCCTCTTGCCTTCTTCATGCAGCACAATTCCTTCAACTTCCAAACACCCCACCACAACTTATGAACTGCAAGAAACCTTAGAAATCACATCACACTGTCCAGCAATTAATATTAAAAACCACTCTTGGAAGAATCCAATTTGGCTTTCTTATTGTGTCTTTTCTTTAGCTAGAAAAAAATAGCATCTGAACTCTTAACTGAACTCAGTAGAAAAACATACACAAAAGCTTTTTATGTGTATTTTCCCCCTGAGTTCAGTTTTTTTGAGGTGGTTGTCCTGGAGGACTCTTACTCTACTGTGTGAAGCCCAGGGAAACAATCAGGAACTCCAGGTCCTGAGCATCCTCTGGTCTGAGCACAGGACTGAGCGTCCTCTGGGGAAGCTACAAGGTGACCCCCAGCACGTCCAGAACCCCCAGAACTCCCGGACTCAGTGTGGCTCTGGCAAGGGCGATGGTGGAGGAGACAAAAGGAAGTTCTTCCTTGTGCTGTTATGACCTCTGGGTTAAACTGAACAGTGAGATCAAAGTGGTTTGTTTATTCAACTAGTTTATTTTTTGGTGAAACACTTGTTTGTTTTGTTTTGAGGTAGTTTCTTAGGAAGAATTAAGGGCAAAGCAGAGTGGAAATTACTTGTTTCTTCTGTGTAATCCTAATAATAACTACAAGTTTGTGATAGTCTTTTGGTTCCCACAAAGAGGTTTGTACTCATGTGTCTTTGTATGTGTGTGTTTGACCATCAAAACATATTCCTTTGACCAGGAAAGATATTTTTGCCCTGTATATTGGAAATTAGTGTTGCTAAACCCACCCAAAGGCAGACCACTTGCTAAAAAAAGTCAGAGTTAAAAAAAAGTATTGAATTTATTGAAAAATTTAAAAATTGGCTGATAAGTTAGCAGAGTATATTAATTAGTGCTTGTCTCTGGTGTTTTAATTTTTATCTGCATTTCTCCCTCTTTTTTTTAACCCTAGTAATGAGCAAGTGCTATTTTTATAAACAAGAAAAAGCAGTATTAAAAACTTTACAAAACAAACCATTTTATTTTAAGCAAATCTACTTCATTGAACAAACAGCACAATGAAACCTTTTGGGGAAACCATCAAGAACAAGTTTGTAATTGACAAGCTTCCTGTCACACACCCATCTTCAGAGCTGTTGTCCGAGGATGTTCTCCAAAGTTAGACACCTTGGAGAAAGTTGTATCTCAAAGTTAGGTAAGAGACCTCCGTATCATATTTAGAATAGTATTCATTGTGTTCCTTTACTTCTTTATGTAACTTCTTAGAAACAAAATATTGTACTAAGGAAGTGGGACTTAGTTTGCAAATTATTTTCCTTATTAGGAAATTCTAATTTCCTTAAAAAATAAAGCAATTACCAGGAAAATCAGAATATATTATTCCCCCCATTACTGTGACTCCCTGCTTTGGCTCATTTATGATAGAGTTGTCTAGGTGCCTGGGATTTCTGATAATTTTATAAATGTAATTGTGAACCCAATATCTGATGGTAATAACAACAACAATGACATCTGATTACAACAACGGTAACGTGTGCTTAGTGTTTTATAACTTCCAGAGCACTTGTGTACTTTTCTCGAACGATCCACAGTACCATTCTGTCCAGATAAGGAAACTGATCCTGAATGGTCAAGAGGCTGACCCAGCGTCAGCACCAAATGACATACTGAGAGAGGACTGTGTACTTTAGAAACACACAGACTGGGATTTGAAACTGGCCCCCTAGTGCGCGAACTGAAAAACAACCCGTTTATCCACTCAGAGACCCATTTTCTTTCTCTTTCCTAATGGTGACTTGAAATAACTAATGTGAAGTGCCTGGCACATAGTAGGTTGCCAATAAATGTTCGTTCTCTTCACTCTCTCTTTTACCAACCGAATCCTGGGTTCAGAGCATTGTTTAGGAAATGGACCTCTTGGTTATGGGTGCCCGGCCTCCACACTTTCTAGTCTATTGTTCTTGGGCATGTTCATGCTCTTACACAGGCAGACGGCAGACGTCCAGAGCTGAGGTGTCCACTCCCAGCACCTCGCACAGGGCCTAGCCCTAAGTAGGCCCTCGGTACCTATTTGTGGTGTGAATTATTGAGCTATTGAGTGAATCCACGTGTTTGGTTCCCGGACACAGCACTTGAAACACCCGAGGGTGCCTGAGCCACTGGTGTCTGCTGTGGTTGACTCGGTTGCACAGTGGCCTGTGAAGCCCACCCTGTGCCGTTGCAGCAGAGACCAGACCATTTCTATTCTCCCTTCCATCTCTGTTAGTTTGAATCTCTGACACTAGTGACAACAGTCCTCTTCTCCATGCCCCTGGGATAGGAGCCCTGATGCGCAGAGCGGCAGCCCAAGGGCCAGAGCGGGGCGTGAATAACCTCCGTTAGCACAGGCCTGGGCTGTAAGAGTGGGGGTTTCTGAGGGTGTGCTTTTTCATCCAGGCCTGTGTCCCAGTGGAAAATTAGCATTTATTTCAATTACGAATATAGGCAACACATCACAGTAGTGTTAGCAGTGCCTGTGAGTTTCCCACCAATAGAAATCACCAATATTTCTTTTCATATTTTAGTTATTGGCAGATCTCTCAAAACATCACCTCCACTCATGACTACTTTGAAATTATGCTAGTTATTTGATCTGCCACTAGATTTTGTTATTTTGTTAACACAGGAGACATATATTGCCTTATCACGAATTTGTTTAAAAAAATGTTCTGATAATGGTATTGTAATGTAATTGGTGTTCTTAAAATTCTATGTATTTTATAAATGTACTTAAGAATATTACTCACTAGATTTCCAAAAGTGGTCATGATTCCAAACCATCAAGAGCCTCTGCTATGGATGGAATGTTTGCCTCAAATTCATATGTTGCAGCCCCAATCCCCCACGTGATGGTAGTTGGAGGTGGGACTTTGGGAGGTGATTAGGTTTAGATGAGGCCTTGAGGGTAGAATCCCCATGATGGAATTAGTATCTTTATCAGAAAAGGAAGACAGTGCCCACTCACCCCTCGACCATGTGAAGGTACAGCACAAAGATAGCCAGGAAGCAACTTTCATTAGATACAGAGTCTGCTGGCACTTTGATCTTGGACTTCCCAGCCTCCAGAATCATGAGAAACAATTGTTTACTGCTGTAGCCACCCAGTCTGTGGTCTTTTGCTATAGCAGCCTGGGCTGACTGAGCCCCTGTACAAGGGCAGCCTTGCCCTGAGAACTAGTCACAGAGCTGGGATGGGTGGCACAGCATTCACTGAACAAAACATCCTTTTTTCAGGTTTTTCGTGATATTGTTGTTGTCCTGCTGAGCAGTATTTTGATGTCAGAATTGTTCCTAACTCGCTCTTTACCCCATTTCAGACTCAGCTAGTTATAAGATATGAGAATTGATAGGTTAAAATATTAAATGACTTAAGACAACAAATTAAAGTGCCTCCTCGGGAGCATGACTTTAGAAAAACTTAACTGGCCCATTGACTCACAGGCCCTGGCGCCTTGACAGCTGTTTCCCCCTTTGGTGAAGACTCCAAAGACGCGTCAAATGGCTTCATGTCTCACGTTTTAACAATGTGCTGTGAATTTGTGGAGAGGGATGGTTTTTCCTTTAAATGTCACTTTATTTATTTTTTTCTCCACATATAAACATTTTTCTTTGGAGAGATCAAAAGATATAAATTAGTATTGATTTATTTATATGGAGTGCTTTTATTTGGCCTTGTATGCATGCTGAGTACTCACAGAAGGTATTAGATTAATGAGTCTGGAGACTAAAGTCTTCTGTTTATCTACTTATTTGGGAAACAGAAGATCTCTAAGTCATTTAATGTAAACTTGCCTGTACTATGTAGCTAATTGCCTCAAAATTTACCCAGGAAACTCAAGCTTTGACCATGCATCCATCACAGGGCCATAAAAACCCTAGTCATCACTCTAAATCATTGTCTAAGGAGGTCCTTTCCCCTCCAGCCTTTTACCCTCTCCCCCGGCATCACCAGGGGGCCACAAACTGGTACTCTGTGACTCTCCTTCTCCCTTTTGCACCCAAAATGCTTAAGGTGGCCATAACTATCTCTTCTCTAGCCCTTCCTAAATTCACTTCTTCTTCCTCTTTACCTTTTCTCTTAACCCCTATGGGCCTATTTGCTCTCTGTTAGTGGTACTTATCAGTTGCTTCTTAACTGAGTAGGAAAGTGGATAACTGGATTTCCAGGAATATTCTGGAAGCTGAATAATCTGATACAGGAGGGGGACACAGGCCCTGGTCCTGTTAGCTGTCCTACTAGAACAGCTTTTATCTATTATAGTTGTCTGAATACTCCTAATGAAATTTCACTTGAGCAAAGTGTTCTGAGTTTAGAAGCCACTGAACTAGAGGATTCACTTGACAACATGGTTTAACACTGTGCTTTGGCTGCGGTACATGCTAGGGGGAGACTTGGATTGTCTAGTTATCCAGTGATGTAAACCATGATGAGTGTGTAGTAGCAGCTGCTCTGCTGGTCCCTGAAGTCACATGCCCATGTGGCCAAAAGAACAGAGCTATGTGGTTAGTTACTTGTCTTTGAAGACCGTACTGGGTTGAGTTGTATCCCCACAAAATCCGTGTTCGCCTGGACATGGATGTGGAAATAGATTTAACAGATGTAAGACAGGGGCACTAAGGGTGGTCCCAGAAAGTAGACAACCAGGCTCGGGTTGTTTAGCAGGACTGGGTCACTCAACAGCCAGATGACAACAGAACCTTATTGCTGGTGGTAGTAGCATCACAATAATGAAAAGTTCCTGGGCCAGTCTCTGCTGGGTCAACGGGGAGCCCCAGAGGACAGAGATTTCCCCTTAGGGGAGCACCCTGATGGACAGGAACAGCCAGCTCCTGGGAGCTATTGTAGTAGGATCTGAATGCCTAACAATGAGGGTATCAAATATATGTGTAATTCGAGCCGCCTATCATAAACGTTGTCATGAGGCAGAGCTCCCAAATCGCAATGCCACAATATCGTATGGTGCAATAGTAGCTCTGGGAGCGAGTCAGAGGGTACAAAGTTGCAGGGATAGCCTGACCCTCTTGTTATGTTCTTCTCTTGCTCTCACAGCTTTCCCTCAGCTCACCCCTATGGTTTCTCCAGGAGCTATAGTGTCTCAAGGTCATAGTTCACTATGGCCAACCAAGACAGGAGAAAAACATCCAGCCTTGTTTGTGGATGGTTGGCTTAATATGCTGGTGATACCTGAACATGGGTGCTGTTGCTCTATGCCGCCCCCTGTGGAGTGTACTCTGTAAGGCAGTAATGAGGTGAAATCCTCCCAGTGGGTAGAGTTCTCAGCAGTACACTCTGTCATCCTGTATCTTATATGACACGAGTGTTCTAAGCATTGGCAAACGACTTATCTGGTTTGTCAGGGGCCTGGAAAGAGCAAGACTGGGAGACCGAAGTAAAGATCTGGAAACAGAGAAAGGTGAATGGACCTATGAGTATGAGCACAAAAGTCTTTGTGCACAAAGAGCGTCTGCTAGGAAGTACCCATGGCAGAGTATTTGTTTGGCAACAAGGTGGACGAGAGTGTATGTCCAGCGGATGTCGGCCAGCCTCTGTCGGTGCTTGTGCCATGGGTCCATGAATGGCGTTACCCATGTGTTTCAATGATCTATTGCGATGTAACAAATCACACCCAAACTTTAGGGCTTAAAACAATGATTGCCTTGTGTGTGTTTTAATTTCCTATGAATCTGTGGATTGCACAGTGTACCTGGGCTCAGAGGTGACATCTCCATGTGCTAATAATCTGACATGGTCTTGAAATGCTTAACAATTTTATTTTTTTTTATTTTTTTATTTTTTTTGTGTTTTTCTACTTTTTTTAAAAAATTATTTTATTGTTGTTCAATTACAGTTGTCTGCATTTACCCTCCCCCCACCCCACCCCAGGCAAACCCACCTCCCTCCCTTGCTTCCCCCCTCCCCCTTGGTTTTGTCCATGTGTCCTTCATTGCAGTTCCTGAATACCCTTG
>PVJI01029456.1:0-15292 GCA_004026765.1 Micronycteris hirsuta
GGAAAATTGAACAAGGTTCAAATAAACGGAAGGCCGTGCTTTGCTCGGGTTGGAGGGCACCGCAGTTAAAATGTCCTGCGTCCAGGGCAGTTCCATGAGCACACGGGTGGCATTCTCCGAGCGGCTCACCCCAGAATTCAGGTGGCACTGCAGACAACCCCAGAGAGCCAGGGCAGTTTTAAGAACAAAGTGGAGGTAGCACGCTCCCCGACATCCCACTGTATTATAAAGCAACAATAATGAAAAAGTGGCACTGGCATAAAAACCATCAGTAGACTAGAGAGCCCAGAACTCAGTTCTGTGGTCAGTCCCCTGCCAGGGTGGGGATGCCCAGTGGGACGGCCTCTGCGGTAAGTGGTGCCGGGGAACTGGACTGTGTCCTTACACCGCACACAAAACCCACCTCAACATGCGTAAAGGCACGTGTAAGGCATGAAACCGTAGCAGTGGGAGAAAGCAGGCAGTGAACCCTTTGACACAACCCCTCTTTTTGGATCTAACTCTCCCAGCAAGGGAAACTGGAACTATGTGAAACAAGTTTCTGCACAGCAAAGGAAACCAACCAAGTGAAAAGACAGCCCACTGACTGGGAGAACCTGTTTGCCAGTGATACATCCGATGAACTAATTCCATCGGGTGAAATATATAAAGAACTCATGCAACTCAGTACTCCCCCACAAAAAAAATCCAATTAAAACACAGGCAGAGGACCTGAATTGACACTTCCTCGAAGAGATGAGAGGGAGGGTACACCGACGGCCAATAGACATGCAAAGAAGCTCAATGGCACCAATCATCAGAGATGCAAATTGAAACCACAGTGAGATACCACCTCCCGCCTGTCAGGATGGCCATCATCCGTCAATACGCAAGTGCTGGCGAGGGTGTGAAGAAAGGGGACCCCCGCGCTCTGCTGGCGGGGATGCAGGCCAGGGCAGCCACTGTGGACAGCGATGTGCATTTTCCTCATATTGAAACCAGACCTCCCACGTGGCCCAGCAATTCCACCTCTTGGTGTTCACGTGAGGAAAACCACACTCACTCAAAAAGCTGCGTGTGCCCCCGTCCCCATGCAGCATCGGTGCCCACTGACGAGCGTAGAGGTAACGAAGAAGGGGTGCCCCTCACCCTGCTGCACACGAGGCGATCAGAGCAACGCAGACTGCGGGGAAGAACTGAGGGACCATCTCTGTCTGCCTCGAAACAGGCTCCGACTCGCATCTGAAAATTAAGAGTACACTGAAGGGACGTCTGTCTGCCAAAGCTCCCAGTCTGACTCTGTTTTATCTTTTTTTTTTTTTTAAGATTTTATTTATTTTTAGACAGAAGGGAAGGAAGAGAGGGAGATAAACATCCATGTGTGGTTGCCGTTCATGTGGCCCCCACCAGGGACCTGGCATGCAACCCAGGCATGTGCCCTCACTGGGAATTGAACCGCGACCCTTTAGTTCGCAGCCCGCGCTCAATCCACCAAGCTACACCAGCCAGGGCAATCTGTTTTATCTTTTTTAGGTTGTTTTATCTAAGTTATCCCCCCAGCACCTGGTTCCGGATTTCTAGCTCAGATTCCACGCAACTCTTAAAACAGGCAGGCCGACCTGTCCTGGGACCCGCACCCCATGGCCAGCAGCTCACGTAGGACTGGGCCCAGGCCTCGCTGGTCCCGCTCTCTCGGCATGGCTTCCTTTCTTTCTGATGAGATGATAAAGCCGCCCCCCATACTTGAACCCACACGCGTGGCCCCACGCAGACCTCCCCATAGCACACGCTCGACCACCACTTGCCTGCCGCTGTGCAAATCCCTAGCACCCTGCAGGCACACCTCTGCCACTTGTTCCATTTAGAGGGAGCAGCTCAAGGGGACAGAGAGGGACCTCGGACGGGCGGGGGAGGCTGAGGGACAAGGGGGCGATGAGGAAGGATGGCCCCTGGCTCACTGGCACTGTCTGGGGCCCCCGGACCTGAGCCCAATGGTGCAGCTCTGACACGTCTGCTGTTTTCCATGATTTTGCTGATTTTCCAGGACTGCAGATAAGACCGGGACCTCACTCTGTTCTGGGATAATGAGGCTGGAAAGAAAAGATCTTTTTTTATCTTTTTAACATAAAAAAAAAAAAAAAACTAGTTAGAGCCAAGCAGTTCAACAAATATTATTCATGTCGTTGGCAAGAAGAAAAGGGGACTTCTGAATAAAAATCGGGGAAGGCGAACACAGGGGCATTGTTTGCATATCAGAAAAATTAATCTACACTCGAGAGCGTGAGGGCCTGCAATTCAGAGAGCAGAGAACCAGGACAGCCCAGCTGAGGATAATTTTCTAGCCAGTTAATTTAATTGCATAAATCATTCCTTTGTTAGCAATAAAGAGATATAATTAAAACGAGATTGCCTCTCGTTTCTATTCTCTAGAAACTAAAGGAATTGATTTCGGGCAAAGCATTCTTCCAAATACCAGATCGGCAAATTACATTTACCTTTTTAGAAAAGCGAAATTATTTTGCCGTGATATGGTGGGTTTAATTAATTATAGATCTGCCATATGATCTTAAGGAAATAATTTATTTAATGTCCCTAGAACAGAAGTTTGCTGTCCTGAGGGTGTCCCTTTGGGGGACAGGTTTCTGCACACAGGTCAGAGGCTGAGCCACTGCTGGGGGACTGGGGGGCGGGGAGCCGAGCGATTGTTGGGATTCGGGTTTGCTGTCAGTGTTGAAAGTAAAGACGCTGCGCTCGGTTGGCACACTCTCACCGAGCTCGTTCAGGCGGCTTTATCCTAGAACGGCTGCTGGTACCTGTGTCTCTGAAGGTCTGGGACTCAGAGAGCCCGGGACTGTCTATTAAATGGGGGTCCCATGGAGGAGGGACGCGGGCACCAGCCTCCCGCTGCAAAGCCAGGCCCGCTGCCTGCCCGCTCGACGCCACCAAACTGCCGGCTCGTGTTGGTGGGGATGACCTGGATCTTTAAAAACACATGAAACTGCCCTTGCTTGCTCCAGATTTTTGAAGGTGGGCATCGTTTGGTCAGGGGTTTGTAGTGCCGGGTGGGGGCCTCCTGTGGGCCTGCGGAGGGCCTGGGCTCAGGGCGGCCCAGCGCCTGGGACCCTCTCCTAGCCCAGCTTCAGTTCCAGACAGGAGAGCGGAGAGCGGGGGTGCGGGTCCCCGTCCAGGGCCACAGCACGGGCTTCCTGCGATCGCTGGGGTCTCCTGCTCTCCGTCCACATGGGGACTCCCACCGAGCAGCCGTGTGCATGTCTGAGCCGTGACCCCCTTCCGAAAGGCCTGGAGAGCCGGGGTGCCCAACCTTGTGGCGTCTCGGGGCTGCACTGGAAGAACAGTTGTCTTGGGCCACGTTAAATACACTGCGACACAAGAATCTCATAGCATTTTAAGTGAATTTGCAATTTCGTGTTGGGCCACATCCCCAGCCATCCTGGGCCTCATGCGGCCTGCGGGTTGGACACCCGAGCACTCAGATCCCTCTCGGCCAGGACGCAACGTGCAGTTTCGCGGTGGGAGGTCTGCGTCCCCGACCTGGCAGGGCAGACGAGCTGCCCGGGGAGCATCAGAGGGGAAATGGGCCCAGGACTTAGGGGAAGGGACCTTCCCGTGTGGCTTGCCGCCCAGCGAAGCTCCACCAAGAAGCTGGCCGGTGCGGAAGGTCATTCAGATGCCATCACATCCGCCCACAGGACGAGCGGGCAGACGGCTCTGAGCGCCGGTGCCGATGGCTGGAGAGTCCTGTCTCTGTGGGGACAGCCACACTTAGGACAGGCAGTGCGTCCCCCGGGGCCCACCCCGGCCCCCACCTGCTCTGCAGACACCCCGATGGCTCACTCTCCTTCTGAGGCTCACAGCCCACAGCCCGACGGTCGGGCCCTCGGCAACCCTCCCCTGTGCTCAGAGCTGGCGACCCCGTCCCTGTTCTTTCAAGGACCGTGGACGTGATGAGAAGACTATCCGCGCAAAAGGAGTATCTAACGTGGACGCCGGGGCCAATCAGCAGGCGTCCCGATGGGGCTTCCTTCCCAGGGCTGGGAAACCAGCGCGGAGGGCTGGCCCAGCCGGGACCGGTCTGGCCTCCGTAAGGACGCGGCGCTGGGGGAGAAGCAGCTCCTCGCCCAGCTCTGCGTGCCCCCTGCCGACGGGTCCCCACTTCGGGCCGTCGGCGTCTGGCTCCCACACACTGTTTTTCTTCTCCCAGCTCTGCCAGCAGTGAGGTCTCGGTCACTCTTCCTATTCAGTGGCTTTGCTCGTGGGCAGTGCCAGGGATGTTGCTATTAACGGGGTGGACAGAGGGACAGCACTGCCCGGCCCCCGAGCCACCTATGTCACACCCGTCTCGGAGGAGCCGGGTCTCAGACGCTAGGACGTCCCGGGCTGTCTCCAAGTGCTTCCGGGGCGTGCTCACACTCATCATGCTCCAACACACGTGTCTGACACCCTTCGTCTCGATGACAGAGGAGGGTCAGCGAGCCGCTGAGGGGCCCACGCCCACCCCCCGCCCTGTGTTTGTCTAGAGAAGAGCCTCTGGCACCCGCGCCAAGCCGTGGAGTTTGGGCGAGCGGGTGGAACACGGGGACAGCTGGCTATATTCAGATTCCAGGTGAACGACAAGAGGTTTCTTAGTGACGGGCGCCCGCCTGGGTGTCTGTCTTTTCTCTGGGGTTCCGCTGCAGCAGGGCACCCTGCACTTCCCATTTGCCATGACGAACAATCCCGGTGAAAACCCCTGCAGCGTTGAAATAAAAACGCCATTTCTCAGAGCTCCCCACTCACGGCCACAGGCAGCCACGGAGAGTTGGCGGGAGCAGCCAATGAACGTCCTCGGCCACCACTGCCACGCGTGGCGGAGACGCGACCTCACTCACCAGGAAGGTACAGAAACGTCTAATCATCTTGTTGTGCACCAAAACTAACGGCGTGCTTGCTCTCTGTCCGCTCTCACTGACAGGCTAACCCCTCTACAGAGATAAAACAAGAGGATCGAGGCAGACAAGGATGTGGCATCACCTGGCCTTCGGGGAAGGGGGGCGAGTTAGGACCCTGTGGACAGCGGTCACATTGGGTGACAGTGATGGGCTTCCAGGTGCTCTGTGGCAGTCAGGGCTCAGTCACCACAGCCTCTGCACACCTGTCACTGCATTTATCTCCGTGATGAGGCTGTGAGCCCGGTTTTCAGGGTCCAGCGAGCTGGCCGAGAGGGGGACCACAGCCCACATCACACTGGGGACCAGGGGGCCCCAGTAAGTTGTAAACAACCAGCGAGCCGACTGGCTCCAGGAATTTAAATACCCAGGCATTCATTTTGATCAAGCGCTTCACTGGAAAACACAGAGCACCGGCTACTGTCACCGGAACTGTGACAGCTACATTGCAGTTTTATAGCCCAAATTTAATCAGCAGGTGCTGATTACTCCTCTCTGAGAACCTTCCATCACCCGGCGGCTGCGCAGTCTCTCTGCCCCACAGGGGGAGGTGGCCACCACCGTCAGCCTCCCGCTGCGCCCGTGTCCTGGGGAGCTCTGACCGCAGCCGACAAAGCCCCCCGTAGCCCCGGTATGCACAGACCAAATTTAATCCCTTTGAAGCCTTGGGACAGAACCCCTTTCCGAACTGCGCAGCCGTGCGTTTGGAAGGCCTGGGTGTGACTTTTTGTGGCTCATGTTCGCTCAGCAGGAGCCTGAGCCCCTCTGGGCCTCAGCCTCCTGCCGGACACCCTCCTCATTTTGGTGTTTTTCCCCCAAACTGCGCAGGGGCCCCTCTTGACCATCCTCCTTCCTGGAAGGCCCCGCTCAGCCCGACCCTCCTGACCCCTCTGGCCGCCAGCCCCAGTGCACCCATTCTGGAAGCCACCGTGTCCTCCGCCCAGACCGGGTCCTGCTCCGGCCTTGTGGACGCCAGCTGCCTGCCACGGCCATGCCCCAGGCGGGGACACTGCAGGCACACATTTAGTACTTTCATCTGCTTCTAGAAGGGAAGTCTGCTGGTAGAGAACAAAAAACAGAAAAGCACCAGGGCTTTCAAAACCTTTAGTCAGAGCAGGAGACGTTCTGGCCGGGGTCGTGGGGACGCCACCTCTGCAGTCCCCGCGCCCCATCGGCGCCCCATCCACTCCCAGGCGGGGTGGCGCCTGTGTGCCGTCCACACTGGGAAGAGCCGCCAGGAGCGGCCTCCTTGGCGCTGGAGCATGTGTGCTTCCAGAGCAAATCCGAACGAGACACGCAGGGCTCATCTGTCCGGGCGGGACCACCGCCGCCCGGGGACAGGCAGGCAAACTGCTGGCTTCAGCCCCGGACAGAGGGGCGGCCCCAGAAGCGCTGAGCCAGCCCGGCCTGCGTGTGGGCACCTGGCGCAGCGCTTTAACGCCCCCAGAGAGTCGCCGGCTGCTTGAAAGCTGAGTAGCCGCTCGCTGGGCTCCTAACCAGGTCAGTGAGCACGGACGGTGGACTCGCGGTGAAGACCCCTTCTCACTCTAGTGACGGTCCCTAAAACTCGGCGGTGGGGGAGGGTGGGGGCTGGGGGCCCACAGCGCCGGAACCCGCTTCCTAAGATGCACACGCAGGATCTCTCATGGCATGTGACCTTTTCTCTCTCCACCTGCAGCCGGCAGGTCTGGGCCGGCCACCCAGCTGGTCGGCGATGGTTAAAATGAGTTTGAAACTGTCTTGATCGCCTGGGTCGCTGATGAGTTGGTTCTGACGTCAGCGGCGTGGCGCCCATCCAGTCCCCGCGGGGCTCAGCCACGGTGGCGGCAGCCTGGGGGGCATGTTCACATCCACTCTCTGCGTCCAGTCCCTTCACAGGAGCAGTTAGGGGTGCAGGTGCAATTTCGGCTCTTATCGCTCAGACTTCATAATTCTTCCTGTGATGTCGCTCTCGCATCTGCGGGGCTTCCAGGGGGCAACGGAGCTTCTCCAAGTCCTGACGGTCACTCACATGTGCTCGTCCCCAGCACAGAGGGGCGAGCCACCAATTTAAGGCGGCCAATAAAAGTTGTTGCTGAAAGTACAGTTTCTTTTTTTCTGGGTGCTAATTTCTAATAACTCTCGTGCATGAGACCAATTACTGACAAAAGTCAGCCCCCGTTAATAGAGTTTATCACACTTCATCATAAATCCTTTGTCGCCGGCAGCATTTTGACAAGCCCGGGGTTAATTAAAACCAAGAAGACAATAAAATACACCTAATCAAACATTACAGGTACAGAAATCAATTAGCAGATTTACAGCACTGTGGAGGTTTCCGGAATGGATAAAATTCAAAGAAACGGTCGTTTTCATTTCCCCCAGACGGTGTAATTAAATTTCTAATTGGAACTGTATTATCAGCAGGTAACGTACAAGTTTGATTTCAGTTTCGGAGGGTCCACAGAGGTCGCAGGGGCCCGAGGACATGCAAGGGCCGTTGCGTCACGTCCTGGACTGTGGCTCTGCCTGCTGGACTTCGGGGAGGCGCAGAGTGAGGAGGGGAGGGCAGCGCTGTCCCCTGGGAGAGGGCAAGTGACGTCGTCTCTGCGCCGAGGGTGTCGCCCGTGGAGGGCGCCGGCGTCCACACAGGACAGGGAGCGTCTCCGGCAGCCCCGGCCCCGTCGGCTGACTCGTCTTCTCCGCCCAGAGGGCTTCTGTGACCAACGGCCGGCAGCTGCGTGTGGCCTGACGTGACACCAGCGGGCTGTTTCATGCCCCACCCAGCGGGGTGAACTGGGGTGCTGACCGCCGCGCCCTGAACACACCGTCGTGACGGGGCCAGGCCGGGGGCCAGGCGGCTGCGGCCGCACCCCCGGGGGCCGCTGTCTCACGGCCACGCTGTCCCTCTGCTGGACGGCATCTCCTTGAGCCGCTGAGGACCTACGAACAGGACACCGCGCCGCTGGCTAAACAGGGAGGCTCACGTCTTCCCCTCCACTCCAAGTTCTCTCTCTTTAGAAGTGTCTGTGCCATTGACCTTCAACTTAAGGGTGGTTTTACGGCTCCGGGTTTCTTCTTCCTTTAAGCGAGGGCTGTCCCCACATGTCATTGTTGTCACCAGAAACGACAGAACCAGTCTGCATTTCCTGAGCCCGACCTGGGCCGCGCCGGGCGAGCACCTGGGCACTCACGGCCCTCGGCAGACCTCCGGGTGCGGCTGAGGTTTGGGTCCTTCCCGTGGCTTGTGGGGCTGCCTCTGAGGCGCTCTCCGTAAGGCCAATGAACGGGAGAGGATTTGGACCGTTTCGTGGGGAAAACCAGCTGAAACGCTGAGCTCACAGAGACAGAAGCTCATCAGTCACATTTTCCCGTGAAAAGTCACGTCACGCTGCTGACAAAGTGAAGCAAACGAATGTCCAAGGTGATGCGCCAACTCCTGGTCAGGTTGAGGTGGCCACCGCGTTCCCGCAGACCGGCGGGGCTCCCTCCTCCGCCCGGGGCTCCGCGCTCCGCGGTTCACGGGCACGGGCAGCTGCCTCCGCGGGCCACAATGCTCCGTGGATGTGTCCCGGGTTCAGACGCACTGTCACCGGGCTTGCTGGGCTGCTGGTTGGTGGAAGACGCTTTGGGAACTAACAGGTGGAAACCAGGTTTCCACGGAGCCGTCTCCGCCTTTGTCCTGCGTCCCCAACCCTCCCGTCTCAGCCCGTGCCTGGGCCGCCTCCTCGCCCGCTGCCCACGCAGGGACGTCCGCTCCAGACTCTGCCCTCCGCTCTGCTCTTCCTTCTCCGGCCGTTCACCCGAGCGTCCCGCTCCCCTGGGCATCTACAGACTTTCCGCTGTGAACGGCGGTCTCTGCTTCCCGCTGGGACTTCTCTCTCTGGCGCTGATCCCCAGCGCCGCCTGGCAGTTTGGTCTTTTCCGAGGAGCAGCCCCTCCCCAGATCACCACTTCCTTGGCGGCGGTGCCATTCCTAAGACAACGGTTAGAGTCTGACTTCTAAAATAAATAGACAAAAACGTACAATGACTCATACTTGGTGGAAGTTTTCCATTACCTGATGGCCTGGGGGCGGCGGACAGGCTGCGGGGCCCTTCTCAGGACAGGGCCCCGTGGGAGGCCCAGGCATTGTGGCCAGCCCAGCCAGGCGGAAGGAAAAGGGGAATGGCATGTCCGTGGGGATTCTGAAGGGGGTGGGCCTTTAAGTGCCATGTAACCTCTGCCCTTTCAGTGGCCAGGGCTCAGGGTTGTGGCCTCCCGTGTCAGCTGGGGAGGCTGGGAGCTGTTGCCTGGTGAAGTGCCCAGGACATGGACTGTGGTGGGCACCTAAGCCCACGCCTAATCGTCAATTAATCTCTGACAGGGGAGGTGAGGACCCACAGCCGGGCACAGAGAGTCTCTTCAGTAAGCGGTGCCGGGGAAACGGGACCGACACGTGGAAAATGGAAGACAGATCACCTTCTTACGCCGCATGCAAGAACAGACTCGACAGGGATCCGAGACTGACACGCAAGACCTGAAACCACGGAACTCCGAGAAGGAAACATGGGCAGAAAACCTTTGACACGGCTCTTAGCAACATTTTTTTTGGGGGGGGGGGTGTCTTCTTGGGCAAGGGAAGGAAAAGAAAACATAAACAAATGGGACTGGATCAAATTAAATGATTTCCACAGAGCAAAGGAAACCATCAACAAAATGCAAAGACAACCCCCGACTGGGAGAAAATATTTGCCAATGATACATCTGAAGGGGGTTAATATTCAAAATATATAAGGAACTCATCCAATTTACACCAAAAAAAAGAAAAGCGATCCAATTAAAAAACGGGCAGACGACCTGAACAGACACTTCTCCAAAGAGGACATACAGACGGCAATAGTCATATGAAAAGATGCTCAACATCACTAACCATCAGAGAGATGCAAGTTAAAACCACAGAGAGCTATCAGCTCACACCTGCCAGGATGGCCATCATCCATAAATCAACATACCACAAGGACGCGGAGAAAGGGGGACCCCAGCGCACGGCTGGGGGATGCAGATGGTGCAGCCACTGTGGAGAGCAGTACGGAGTTTCCTCAAACAACTAAACATGGAACTGCCTCATGACCCAGCGGTTCCACTGCTGGGGACACAGCCCCAGAAACCCTAACACTTGCTGAAAGAATACGTGCACCCCCGTGTGCCCCGCAGTGATAGTGTGACGGGGGGGGGGGGTGGTGAGACCGGAGTCAGGAGGCCCCGCCCTCACCTCGTTCTTGTCTCACTCACAAGAGGATGACTCCAGCGAGAGAGCAACACGTGTAGTGGAAATGAGACAGCGAATTTATGTAGGAAACACAGGCGCAGTAGGGTTGTTACTTTGTTAATAAGTTTTATGTAGGAAACACACGGTGGGCGCAGGCAGAGCTGTTACTTTGTTCATAAATTTGTCCCAGCGCCTGAGCTGAGGCTGCGGGTGGGCATTTAGCTAATCTCCCGACAATTCCGGGATTACACACCTGACCTGGCTTCCAGGTAACCGCCCTCCTCTCCCCGTCTAAACCTTGGGCATCTTGTGCGGCTATGAAGGCTTTCTCTCCCCATCAGTAGAGGCTCTTTGTCCTAGTTAGGGATTGTTACAGAGACCCCTGTCCCGCACGGAAACTCAAGGACTGCGCCCCCTTCCCGTACGGCCCTGCCTGTGACGTTGGTACCGCGGCAGTCTCGGCAACTTTGTTACAGAAGCAGCTCCAGGACTCGCCCCACCCCCTGCGCTGTTCTGCTGGCGATGCTCCCGGCAATCTTACCAGACCGAGCTCAGGACGGCCAAGTCCATGGCTGAGACACGTCTCCCTTTTGCTCCGAGCCTCCTGTGTCAAGTTCTTGGTTAGGTTGTAACGGCGAGGGCCCTGCCTGTGTCCCCTCTGGCCGCTCCTTCCTAGCTGCTCCCTACCAGTTACAACCGCCGAGATGCGGAACCAGCCCAGGTGCCCCTCAGTGGACAAATGGGTAACAAAGCTATGGCACGTTCATGCAGTGGCATACTACTCGGCTGTGAGAAAGAAGGAACTCTCGCCCTTTGGGACAGCATGGACGGACCTGGAGGGCATTAAGCTAAGTGGACTAAGTCAGACAAACACTTTATGACTTCACTCGTACGTGGAATCTCAAGAACAAAACAAGCAAACAAACAGAACAGAAAGAGACTCGTCGATGCAGAGAACAAATTGATGGTTTCCCGTTGGGAGCGCTGCTGGGGCTGGGGTGAAACGGGAGAAGGGATTAAGAAGTACAGATGAGTGGCCACAGAATAGTCACAGGGATGCGAAGCACAGCACAGGGAACAGAGTCGGTAATGTTGTAGCGGTTCTGTGTGGTGTCCACGGGTACCAGACTTACTGGAGTGATCGCTTCGGAAGTTACACCAACGTCTAACCACCCTAAACTGAGGTAGAACTGCATGTAATGTGATACATGCATGTGGCTTGTGGTGATTTGTTACACAGCAACTGAAAATTAATACACGCATTTCCCCAACGTGCTATTCAATTACCATAAAATACAGTTTTACATAAGTTTAATCCTTTTGAGATTCTTTAAATGCGCATTTTAAGACCTGGGTTAATTACAATACAAAATCTCACATCAAACAAGAGTGTTTTTGGACTCGGAAATACCAACGGCACCCACGGCCATTTTCCTGACCAGGAGTCAGGCCGTGGCCGAGGTGCGTTCAGCACGCACAGGCTGACGTCGCGAGGCTACTCCCGGGGACTCCTTCTCCAGGACACATCTGGCCCAGCTATCCGTTTTCTAGGAGGTCACCCCTTCCCTGTCCCTACGCCGGCACCCACCCCACGCTGGCCTGATGTTTTCTTCTGGGGTGCCCCCTGGGGTCAGGATCCCCAGAGGCTTCCTTCGGAGGAAGGCTGGGGGTCTTTCTGCTGGTTAGGAGGAAGGGGTTTTGAGGAAGCCCTGCTTAGCAAAGCCATCGCTGCCCGGCAGAGCAGGCACGCTGCCACGGCCCATGAGCGCCTCGGTGCTGGGGTGGGGAGGAGGCCTGGGTGTGCCACCTGGCTGGTTGGCCTGGCAAGGCTCTGGCAACCCAGTGCCCTCCAGCCTTGCACCAACGATTCAGCTACTTGATGACGACAGAGACGGCGGGGCGGGGCGGGGGGGTGAGAAGGACGTCCCTGCCCAACAGTAGCGAGCGAGTTCGTGTGCTGAGCACCCACCCAGGTGCAGGGCGGGGCATCCGGCTTCCAGCAGCCGGACGCCTTCCCCAGAACGCAGCATCTGCCCGCCGCTCCTCGGCTGCCTGCCGTTCCTTCCTTGACTCCTTGAAACCTCTCTGCTCCCTCCAAGCTGAACTGTTCATTCTTAGAAATACAGCCATTCCTGCCCACCCGTGTGTGGGCTTTCGTGCCCCTCCCACCCGCATGGCCTCGCCTCCCATCCCCCCCGCCCCACCGCAAGTCCGGGTCCTCCCCGGGGATCTGCCTCAGAAACCACCGGCTGCCCCTCTGGCTGCTGTGGGGCTCCCTGCTGGTTCCTCTCGACAAACAACTGCGGGGAGGCCAGGGACTGGGGAGGCCTCGGAGGATGCTGACCTCGCCTCCAGCCCCCAGAGCAAACTCAAGTGCACAGCACCCCCCTCAAGAGCAGTTACCCCCCAAACCCACCGAGTGCTGGGCTCTGACAACAAGCCAACAAAGAGACAGCGAGGCTGGGGAGCTGGGACTCAAGGGAGCTGCTGAACGCTCTGGCCGTGGGCACCACATCTCCCTTTCCTCCCCCTCCGCGGGGTGGGCGGGGCTCCATCCAGGTGCTCTCCCCATCTGCCAGGTTTCCCCAGGGAGTTTCTGGAGCCCATCCCAGCCTGGCCAGAGGGAGCAGGCAGGGTCAAGGGCATTACCACAGCCATCTGGCCTCCCCACCTGGAGCTGCTCCTGCTCGGTGGGCCGGCGCCCCGCGAGCCTCCGGCACCTGCTCGCTGCCTCCTGCCCACCCAAACCCCCAGCGCACGGCGGACACTGGGCCCGCCTCCAAAACGACTTTGTGTCATTCACATGGACAAACCTAGAAAGTCAAAGTCAACGGTAACAAGAGAAGTCGTGGGACAAAAACCTGAAGGAGACAGAGATGATGAGCCCCATCGCGAATTCAAAGGAACCGGCCTAAGGATGCTCAGCGAACCCGCGTGCAGCAGGAGCGCCCCACCGAGTCCGAGGGTGACCACGAGGCTGCAGAGCCACCGGGGCTCCCTTAGGGTGTCCTTGTCTTAGAGCACAAATCTCCACGGCCCAGGTCATGGTGGGGATGGGACTGAGCGCCCCCAAATGCAGGGCGCCCCTGAGGGATGGGTGGCCTCTCGCCTGTCTGCCTGGTTTCATCTGTCTCCTGAGTTGTCCCCTCCACTGGGGTGCAGCACGTGGGGGGGGACTCCAGAGGGCGGGTTCGGTGGCGGGAGCCTGGTGTTGGCCGAGGTGACAATGGCGTACAGAGCCACACGCGGCGGGGACTGGGCGCTGCAGTTTCCCCTCACCGCTCTGTGACGTTCTCCATAGGAGTCCCCGTTTTCACAGCCACAGACTGAACCCAATGCTGCCCTAACGACAGGGCACTGGGGAGCGGAGGGCGCGGCTCCCCCACATTGTGCTCCCGGACCTCCTGGACCTGGAAGAGCCTGCATCCCGCCCAGCAGAGGGCGCGGTCCCCAACGCTGGGGCTTGGCCTCCTTCTTTTGTCCAGGCGCCCGCTCTGGCAGCCGCCTGCAGAGGGCGCTGCTCACCTGGAGATGCCGTCCATCCTCCCAGCCTGTCCTGGTCCCCGCGGCTGTGGTTTTCTTCCTCCTGTGCCTGACGATGGGACACCTGTGTGTGCCCGGCAGGTGATCCTCTGCCCGAGTCTGTCACCCCAGGGATCTGGACAGCCCCACCCCCTGTAGCCCTCCAGCGCCCCCGGTGTGTCCCCAGGGCACTCCCAACCCTGACACCCCAGGCTGCAGGCCACCGCCCCAACCCTGTGCCTGGCAGTGGAACCCAGGTTTATGACGTCCCTCGGCCCTGGCCGTCTCTTGGCCGACACTGGGGGCTGCAGCGTCACCTCCCCTGTGCCAGCGGCACGATGTCCTCGTTACACAGAGAAGGACTTCAGCTCCCAGAAACAGGGCGTGACTGGCCCCCAGCCCACCGAGCCCACAGGGCCTGACCACCCCCCTCCACCTGCCCTCCCCACCCCATCTCTGCAGCCTGTGCCTTAAGTCACCTTCCCGGGGGGTGTCTGCGTCTCAAAAGCAAACCTGGAGGGAAGACCCACGTAGGCAAGAACTGTGCTCTGGGTGGGCAGAGAGGCAGAGAAAAGCGAGGGCTTAAAACTGTTCGAGAACTTCATAAAACCTGCAAACTCCTCCTTGAACCAGTGTCGGCTCAGCCCTGCTTCCTGGAAGCAGCAGGGGGTGGGAGGTGGGGAGAGCCCTGGGCACAGAAGCAAAGAGCCGGGACCTCGGGACAGGGGACAGGGCTCTGTCACTCGCTGCTGTGGTGACTGTGCGGGTCACTTTCCCGCAGCGGCCCCAACTCCCTCAGCAGTGAGATGGGAACGGCAGCTGCGCCTGCCTCGTGACTCGCTGCGGACGCAGAGCCCACTGGTTACTGGGGGTGGGGGCCCAGGTCCTGTGAGAGGTGAGAGTGTCCGGGGCAGGGCATGGAGTCCCCCTGAGACCTTGGAGGACAGTCACCGGGCTCCATCTTTGTCAGTGGGCCACCCAGGAGTGTGAGCAGCCCCTGATGTCACTGCATCACCGCCTTCTGCAAGAGCTGGACAGGAATCCCTGTGGTGACCTCTGAGCTGTCTCTGGACAGGAGGGACGAGGAGAGAATGGCCCACCGGGGCGGGGGAGGGAAACGAGGTTCTGTCCTTCCACTTTTGTGCAAAGAACGCAGAGACCCCCAAGTTCCCTTGACCCGGCTCCTGGGTCATGATGTATAAATATGTGCATCCATTGCTGCCCAGCAACCCGAGAAGCACGTTTAAAACCGGGGCCAGAAGTAAAGCCCACAATCCAGGGCCTCGTGGTCGCAGCCCAGCTGCTGGCCGCAGGGCTGCCGGCCGCTGCCGTGGCCTTTCTGAGAGAGCAGCCTCCTCAGAAAGGTCACCCGAAACGTCCCATAAAGCTCCTTGCTGGTGGTGGGGGGGTGGCCCCGACACGGGGGCCACGGTGCAGCTGGGCAGGTCGTGAGGCCACAGCCAGACGGAGGGCGTGGGGTGCGCGTGGATGCTCATGGAATCGTGAGTCCCTGACGCTGTCACCGAAGCTCAGGGCCTGTTTCCTCGGGGTGGGGGCCGGACACACTCCCACCCAACTCTGTGTCTGTCCCACCAGGGGCTGGAGGAGGCCGAAT
>PVJI01029457.1:0-15048 GCA_004026765.1 Micronycteris hirsuta
TTTACAAATTTATTTTCTTGGGCAAGAGTTTCTTAAGCAGGAAAGTCATTTTAATGCAGTTAAACAGTAAAATCATAATGCTAAAGACAGTTCTTCATTCTACGATGCTGCTTTCAATCTTGGCAATCCTGAAACACTATGATTACTTCATTTGGGAGCGGGATAAATGAAAGAAAAGAATGCTTGTCTTTGGCTACCCTTTTAAATACCGAATAGCTCTTAAGTACATTTCATGTTTTTTATTTAAAAAGTTGACATTTTTATTATAAAATCAATATATGTTCATTATAGAAATTTTAGAAAATAGAGAAAAGTTTAAAGGAGATGGGGGTAGGGTTTTCTCCTTGAATTTTTTTCTCTATTTCTCAAAGTTTCTATAATTAACTTCAAACTAATTAACTTGAAGTTTCACAGTTGATGACATCTTTGACTTTAGGAAAAAAGTTTATATAAAACTGGAGGAAAATGGGATGGACATAGTTTATTATGTACATGTAATAGTTTATTACATATTTTCTTACGAACTTTCACACGTACAGGTTTAGGGGTTGAATTATGTCCTCCCAAAATTCATAATTTGAAGCCCTAACTCCTAGCACCTCTGAACGTGACTATTTGGAGTTGGGCTTTTATGGTGGTGATTAAGTTAAAATGGGTCTGTTAGGGTGCAGAGCCCTAATCTGCTGTGACTGATGTCCTTGTAAGAAGAAATTTGAACACACAGAGAGACATCAGAACTGAGCACACATGGAGCAAAGGCCATATGAGGACATAGCAAGAGAGGCAGCAGTCCCCAAACCAAGGACATAAGCCTCAGGAGAACTCGTATCTGCCCATTCCTTGATCTTGGACATCCAGCCTACAAAACTGAAGAAAATTTCTGTTGCCTAAGCCACCCAGTCTGTGATACCATGATATGGCAGTTCGAGCTGACTAATACAATGTGCCTACATAATTAGCTCTTTTCAGTACTGCAAACTGAAATTCCAGCCCAGGACTTTTCCATGTTTGAATGTGAAAATTCTCTGCCCGTCATCATGAATACATGGTCATGTCGAGAACGTGTGCTCCTGGTCGCGATTTCTTAAGCAACCTTCAGATAAACAGTTGCAGACAGTTTTACTTTGAGGCTTATCATGGAATTCCAGGGTTTTGACTGTGTTATTTATTGGGTTAAACTCTTTAGATGAATTGAATTCTTTTTTGAAGGAAGATAAATAGCTTCTCCTAACTGTCAGCATGAGACATTTGACAGATCGATGGTCCGTGGTGACCGTCCTCGATGAAGCACAGATGAGTCACACCAACCTCCCCTCGCCTTGAAAATTCTGTGTTCTATTCCCAAAACTCTGACAATCAGTTTCTCCAGCCTTTTGACAGCATGTTCTGGTGTGTGACAGGCTGTCATTTTGCAATTGTATTAGTGACACTAAGGAAGACAGCTTTATTGCTACGTGGCCATTCCTTAGCTGCTAATCTTTACTTCACATAGGGAACACTTTTGCAGCTCTATCTCTGTGCACTTTGGATGCACAATTTTTGAAGACAATTTAAGAAAATTAGGACTCTGAAGTCAGGTAAAAATTTAACCTTAAAAGTGGTTTTCAATGCCAACTTACTACTCAACTGATTGCTGACAATGTATTTTTAACTTCTCTGGTCATACAAAACCAAAGACTTTGCTAATTTCATATAATGTGGTACCTCATCCACTTCATGGCAAATATAAGGTGTATCTCAGTTTTTAGATAAGAGTGGGATAAAAATAGATGTCTGAGGACAAAGAAATATGAAAAATCAGAAAAAGTGATAATTTAAGACTAAGCTTGAATGCAGCCGTTTCTGCCTTCTGAGAAGAGTGCGGGGGGGAGGACACCGTCGTTCACTTCTGCGGTTCGGCAGCACGTCTCTGCTTCTCTCCGCCTTCTCCTCGCAGACTGCTGGCGTGGCCAGAAGGCTTTAACCAAAAGGGTATCTAAAGTGCAACTCCGGTGGCTTGCCAGGTACGATTATCATGCAGTCCCACCCTTCATACATCTTTTTCCAAAAGCCCAAAACACTGCTGCATATGCGTGAGGATAAATTAAAAAAAAAAAAAATTCTGCCTATAAAGGGAAGGAAGAATGTTCCCTCATACTTTCCTTTTGAAAAGGTCTCTTTAGAAACAGAACAGGCCTTGAGTTTCTACTCTAGCTTTTTGGAACATATATAAATCTCTCCAGGGCTAGATAAGCCCCGTCTCTTGTTTGCCTTTGCAGAGATGTTGCCAAGCTCCATGCCTCATCACCCCTTGAAATGTCTCACACAACTCTGGAGTGCATCTATTCTGAGTGACTCAGCCTCTCAAAGAGTTAAGAGAAGTTCCATTATTCTTCTGCTTTACTTAACTAACCGTGTGAAATTTCCTCCTGGCTTCACAGTTGCTCATGGGCTATCTCTGTGCCTGCACCACTCTGCTGTGTGCACTCAGTACTCAGGGGTTTTCTCTTTTTCTTTTCTTGTTGAGGTCCAGGGATCTCTCTTGGTTGGTAGGTCTTTTAGTTCCCCAGCATGTGCAAATCACTTATTTTGTGCTTTAGAAAGAAGCCAAGAAAAAGATGTGACCTTTCTGTAGAGAAGAGAGATGGTATCCACAGTAGAGCATCCTTCACAGAAATAATTTATCAAAAGCAAAAGTTTTGAGCCAGGGAAGACCAGGAGCAATGCAGCAGCCCTTCCCCCGCCCGCTTGCCCCCAACACAGACATGTCTTCCCTCCCAGAACTGCTCAGAGTGACTCTGGGTTTCCGGTTGCAAAGCTGCAATTCATTTTATTAGGCGCTTCTTACATTAGGTGACATCTGGGACAAACACATAAACTATTCATTTTTTGGCCTAATAGGGGTCAACCTATATGGATTGTTGATTTCTATTTTTTTTTTAAGGAACATCTATGTAACATTTTTCCATGTTTTATGGAACATTTTTAAAACATCAGCTTTGATGACTATGATAACATTGAATGGATACAGAAAGTTTTATGTAATTATTTTTCTCTTTTGCTTTTACAGATATTTACATAGCAGTTCTTTAAAAAAAACTTTTTATTTGGAAATAATTTCAAAACTATAGAAAATTTGCCAGAATAACACAAAGAACACCCATCTACCCTCTGCCTGGAGTCACTTATTAACATCTGGCCTCCTCTGCCTTAGCATTTGCTCTTTGTTGTGGAGGGAGTAATTTTTCTTTACCAACTTAGGTCAGAGTGTGGTGGTGGGAGCCTGTGAATTAATTGACAATAGCTAGATACACAGGAGAAAAGACAAGGTTTATTTACGTCCATGTGGGAGTACTTACAATAGTTTATTTAGCAGTTTAATAGGGGGAAAGGCGGAAGGGGGGGGTGGGGTGTTAAGGGCTTCCATGGGGAAGTAGAAAGATTTTGCTGGGCATTCTCATCCTGAACAAATGGGCAGTGTCTTTCCTGGTGGGGAACTCCCCAGTAGAGGAATTTCTGGCAGCTAAATTCTTCCCTGTACTAAGAGTCTGTTTCCTCCCAAACAGGAAACTCCCTTGGAGGTGGGTTAGTAACAGTTGTATTTTCAAGGGGCTCTGCTTCAGTCAGATTTGGGAAGTTCAAGTAAGATCTCTCTCTCTCCCCCTTCTTCTCTCTCCCCTTTCTCTTTCTGTCGATGATGCCTTGAGCCCAACATCTGGAAGTCACTGGCTGTCCCCAGGACTCAGAAACTGGGTTTATAGTCTGCTCCAGTTATTAACCTTTGTTTTTTTGTTCTGTTTCCACAGAAATGCCTCCTATTAAATACCTGACTGCTTGAACCATACAAGGCTAACTTGGGAGCCCTGCATGTCATCACCAGTTCAGAATATGTCATACCAAAACATGTCGCGCTGGCATACTGATTATTTTGAATTAAAGGTCCCTGTGAAGCAACCAGTACAAGAAGGATCCTCTGACCCTCCTTTGTCCCCCTGAAAGCTGAAGATGAACCTCCCACGTAAAGAGTACCGCCCCTGTACCAGGGGGGTAGAAAGCATTCTTATCATCAGAGACAGGAAGTTTACCACTGAGAATTTATAACCAAACCTTGCTACCTTTTCACCGTTTTATTACCCCAAGCTTAAATCCCTTTGTTTTGCTAATTCCCCATGAATGTATTATTTCTTTGTTTAAAATCTATAAAAGCTTCCTGCTTTGGTTACTTCCTTGAGTCTCATATCTTTATGGGGTTCCCTTATGTACATACATAAATAAAAAAATTTTCCCTATTGACTTGCCTTTTTATTTCAGGGTGGGTCTCAGCCAAGAACCTATAAGGGTAGAGAAAATTATTTTCCTCTCCTACACCGCCTCCTGAAATAGACACAAGGCTTGAACGGAACTGACCTGCTACCAGGACTAAGACTGATTGGTTCAAAGAGGTGCAGGAATCTGCCAACTCAGCTTCTGGGCTCTGAAACTTTTTGGAGATTATTTTTTCAGACAGAGTAGACACGGGAGAAGCTCTGAAAAGAGTTGCATTTACCCCTTTGAAAGGGAAATCTCCATTGTTAAGTGTTTACCTCTCTGTACCAGGGAGAGATGACTCTAAATAACAAATCCGCACAACAACCTTACATGTTTACTGTGTTCGCCCCGACAACCTCCTACCACTGGCCTCCCCAGGCCCCAACACTGTTCTTTAGCCGAAGATGGTATTTAAGTTGGTGCCTTGGGACAGTTTGGGGAATTTTACCCCGTTTTCCTGGGTGTCCCCTATGCATATATGAGCATACATATGAACAAACTCCGTTTTATTTTCCTTTTGTCAATCTGTCCTTTATTAAGGGGCAG
Source organism: Micronycteris hirsuta (assembly GCA_004026765.1). Classification (NCBI taxonomy): domain Eukaryota; kingdom Metazoa; phylum Chordata; class Mammalia; order Chiroptera; family Phyllostomidae; genus Micronycteris; species Micronycteris hirsuta. The sequence continues at coordinate 4,834 of PVJI01029457.1, forward strand.
GTTCTTAACCACAGAACTTAGAAGGGTAGAAAGAAAGTTATTTTTCCTCCCTTGAAGTGGGAAGACACCATGAGACCATGCAAAATATTCTGCTATTCATTAAAAGTTTTTCTCTGTATTTAGCATTTATTGATGACTTTTGCCTGAACCAATCTATGCAGTTTTGGCTGAATAACTGAAGATTTTGTCAATTCCAGCATTCTTTTTACGTTTATAAGTCAGCACTTTCTTACACCTGCAATACATGAAATTGTGCTTCTTTCCATCCTCATTAACCTCCGTTATCTTTCTAACATAACAGGTTAGAAAGTGTATTATATTTTTGTTTCTTAGACTGTTGATAGGTTTATTAATTTTTAAACTGTTCATTAAATAATCCATTTATATTATGTCTACCTTTATCAAGAGCTTAGTGTCTTATATATCTGAATTGGTGTTTATATATATTAATATTTTTGATCCGTTTTCACATTTGTGACAATTATTTTTCTATTTTATTTGCATTTCAATTTTGTTTATACTTTTATCTTAGATTTACATATTTAATTTTTACATTGAGTCAGACACAACCACATTTCCATTTTTGTGCATTTTTTTCCATTGAGAGAATACTTAGAAGGTCTATTTCATAGAGTACATAATAAATTGTGTACTAAACATTTCCGTTGTAATTATATTACGCTGCTGCTATTGAAAGGGGCTTATTGTTGTGAAAGAGGGGGGGATAAAGAAGAATGATGACTGGTTCCAAACATAATTTTGTAAGAGTAACAGTTATTAATACTGGAACTGTTAGTGAAAAAGATTATGTGTGTTTCTAAGATCTCTTGTAATATCAGGATCATTCACAACTTTCTCCTTGGGGTCAGGTATAGTTGAAAGGTAACATAACAACGTTAAGCAGAAGACTAATTGCTATTATTGATTTTTACAAAAGATCAAACGGGGTAAAGACGCCCTCTAGTGGAAGATCAGGTCCTTCCTACAATCAAGTTGAAAGAAGATGCTCCGCTTTACTAGATTGCAACGTGGGCTTTTGCTTTCTCTCTGAACAACAGAATCAATAACAGAGTTAAGAAACTAATTCCCTTATATGAGAAATTATATTTACATTCAAATGTTCTTTTAGAATGGATTTTGTTTAGGTTATTTCTAAGGTGCATTATCCTATAAATAGGAAAGATCAAATTGTCCTAATCAACAAAGTCTTTTGTTTCTCCTTTTGATAAAAAGTCAATTACACCCTGGCTAGCATAGCTCAGTGGATTCAGCGCCAGCCTGTAAACCAGAATAGGTCACATGTCCTATTCCCAGTCAGGGCACATGCCTGGGGTGCGGAACAAGTCCCCTGTTGGGGGCAACGAGAGGTAACCAATTGATGTTTCTCTCCCTCTCTTTCTCCCTCCCTTCTCCTCTCTCTAAAAATCAATATAAGAAAGCCAATTGCTCTTTATTGACAATTAACTTTACTCTTCCTCATATGGTTTTACAAGTAAATATTGATGTGTTCAATAGAGAATCTGCTTTCAGAATTTGCTTAAATTTTATGAAATAAATTTCTTTAATACTGTGAAAGAAAATAATTTCAAAGTTATCAAAATTTCTAATGATAAATACCTAGAAAAGGAAGACTGAGAGAAATGCGTATTTTAAGACATTCAGTTTCAGTATGCTTGGAAAAGAGAGGAAAGGATAAAGGGATCGAGTGCATAGAGGTGATTTTTTGTGTGTAAGGGGAACGTATATTCAGAGGCTGGTCCAGGGTCTTGTTCATAGTGGAAATCAATAAGCATTATTGATTCAAGGTGAGACAAGTTATTCCCTAAACCTCTGAAATAAAATCTCTTCTCTTTTGGATTAATTATTAAAATGACTGAGGTGATAAAATATCTGCAAAAGGCAAAAATCCATTGTCGCATTGATTTAAAACTGTCCTCTAAGGCTCACACACAGTCCTTTGGTTATGACAAAAGGAATATTGAAGAGCAATTTTGAAAAGATGGTCTTTTCAACAAATGGTTCTTGGCCAATTAGATTTTAACCTGGACAAAAAATGAATCTTAGCGTAAGAAAAATCAATTCCAAGTGCATTGCATAAATGTGAATGGTAAAACAGCAAAGCTTCTTATAGAAAACATAGGCATCTCAAGAATAGCAAATATTTCTCAAACTTGATACACAGCACTAACTACAAAGGAAAGTGTTGATAAATCGTGCTAAATGAAAATTAAGAACTTCTCTACATAAAAGCACCATTACAAGAGTGAAAATGCAAGTCACACACTGAGAGAAGACATTTGCTCTCTCTATATTCAATAAAGCACTCTTATCAAGAATATATAAAAATCTATGCAAATCAATAACAAAGAACACAGTAGAAAACTGGACAAAAGACTTAATAGGGACCTTACAACAAAAGATATTCCAGTGATCAATAAACTTATGAAAATGAGTTCAACCTCCTTAGTCATCAGGGAAAGCAAACTGAAATCACGGTGAGACAGCACCGTAATGGGCACCCTTCCAGAGGGCGGGAAAGGGCATCTGTGTGTGCACCACACGTTGGCAAATAATAACAACATATCCAATGTGTACTCTTTATTGTAAATTCCATACCGCTAATTGATTCTTCCAGAACGCTTTTGTTGAACTGTACTAAACTCTTGTATCCATATCTAAGGTTGTATTTCAACCAGGCACATATATATATATATATTTTTTTAACCGATTCACATCGTTTCAGCTATAAGCATGACACTCTGAGGTTTAACCTGCATTATTAGTATTCTCTCTTACTTCCTTAAGTCTGTAAAAATCAACAGAACAATAAGCCCAGCCTTCCCCGGGGACTAGCAGCATTCCCCGGCTTCCACAGCATACATGCGCCACCGCGGCCAATTTCCAACCAGCCACAGGATGGCGCTGAAGAGACGCCCAGCAGCGCCGCAGGTGGCATTTCCTTCACACAGACAGGAGCTCGTGTAAATAACCTTAACAGCCTCCATGATAGTCAAGTGTAGTCAAATAATTAGGAGGTAATGAATTTTGAGTACCTTTTACCTTTGTTTTAATATAACATTTAAGTTTACACTTTAATTTTTAATTTAATTTTTAATAATGGTTGTATTTAAGAACCAGCTCTCAGAGGTACTGAAAATTTAACGGTTGGCTCCCGAGAGCCAGCGAGAGCCAACGCCAGCACCCCGCGGAACCGAGCACGACCCACCGGGGGAGGCCCCGTGCGCAGCCTGACAGTCCAAGGCCTGCACGTGTCCCCAACAGAAATGCACGCATGAACTCACCAAAGACCTGGACAGGAATGTTCACAGCAGCGCTATTCTAATAGCCCTGAATTAGAAGCAACCCAATCGTCTATCAATAATAAAACAGACACATAAACTCTGGTGTATTCAATGAGAATAAAGAAACCATCGTTACGTGTACCAACAAGGGTAAATCTCATAAACATCATATTGAGTGAGAGAAGCCAGACCCAAAGATATACACGCTGCATGTTTTTATTAATATAAAGTTCAAAAATAGGCAAAGTCATCTACAGTATGAAAGGCCAGAGAGTGGCTGCCTCGGGGCTGGGGTGCAAGGGGGAGTTCTGGGGTCCTGTCTCTGCTCTTTTTCTTAGCTGGCACTGTGTCAGACTGTATAACTTACGATGTGTGTGCTTTTCTGTAAATGTTGCATTTTAATAGAGTATACCTTAAAACTGTTTTAATACACACTTCATGGATTACAAAACAAATAAAACCGACCTAACTAATAATTCTGAGGTAAAAGTAAGTTGGCTAATTTGATTATTTATGAAGGAGTAGGGGAGTAGAAACCAGAAGGATAAGTAATGGACTCCCGTTATCTCTCCGTAAGACCCTGCAAAAGGAATGTTATTCCTTTGTGACTCAATCCTTTCTGCTACAAAACAGCAGTATTGGGGATTACACAGATCAAAAAAATGATTGAAAGGAAAAGTTTACCAAGTATCTGTATTAATCTTAAGCATAGCTAGACCCTTTGTGAAGCTAAATGGTGTCAGAGTATCTGAAAAAAGTCTACATGAACCCTAAAATTATGACTTTAATGATAAGACCGAAATCACCTTTTTAAACGTTTTCAAAGACATAACAACCTTGCTCATTTTCCCCCTATGGCTTGGATCCACAGAGAGGGAACAGCTGCAGGTCGATAAAATGAAAAGCGAAGGACAGCCTCTGAGTAGAAGACATGGGTAGCTGGTTAAACGAATGTTGGAAATAGAGTGAGGACTCCATCAACCACCAACACAGTGGGAGGCGAGGAGCAGCTTTCTGCTGAGACGTTAGTGTGACATTATGTGTTGCAGATAAAAATATTTTCCAGAGATTATTAATTCCTATAAAATTATATACCTAGACCTTCAAATTCATATCAGTGTCTTTAGAAGGTTTTCTCCTTATAGAGGCCGTGAAAATGTTACATATGAAAGGACAGTGAACTCTCTTTCTACACTAAGACCCTCCTTCTAGGAGCTTTGCTGCTACAGCACATTTCACATTTCATAAATTTTATGCCTGTTTTGCCCTAGACTTTCCTTTCTATATGAGTTATTTAGCAGAACTTAGTTTAAGAATGTGTGATATGTCTAAAAGAGTAATCACTTTAGATGGATGTGATAAAAATAAATCATTTCTTGAAGGTTTCTGTGAGCTTTACATTTTGATCAAGGGTGAGAACCATCACTGAGCACCAGTATTGCAACAAATCTACCCAATTTCCTTTGAAAAGCAGTCAAAGGTCTTGGAACTATTTTAGACATTTGGCTCTGCACACTCACCAACCTGATAAATGTGACGAATAGGCTCAGATTGACCAAACAACCACATGAAGACATCATTTGGGTAAATCAACAAGGTTCACGTACTTAAAGATGCAGCAGGTAGTCAGAGCAGGTAGGGTGCTCAGCTGCCACTTCCTTCTAACAGAGAGCAGTGCTTCCACTTGCGGACCCCTCAAAGGGGCCACACCACAGATACACAGCTGGGGGTGGTAAACCCGAACAAACGAGGCTCTCATCAGGCCTTTCAAAGCTCAGCTGCTCCATCAAACAGTCTTACAAACCGTGTGCTACAGCAGTTCAGGACAACCGCACCCTGGCCAGGTGCACCTCACCTGTGACATGTCAGGTTTGCAGAAGTAGAGTACACAGTAACCATATGCCTAAACAAACTCATTGATTACTCTGAGCCTCTCCAGGCCAAAACAGCTTGGGCCAGATAGAATCCCGAAGCCTGTGCAGTGGAGCTAGAGCAAGGGTCTGTTACCCAGGTAGCACTGGGAGTTACGCTGATGCACGTCTGGACCAGCTCTTGGGCCTAATCTTTAAGTCCAGACTTATGTTGACAAGAAATCACGAGAGTGAAGAAGGAAAAAAATATCCGCCCCAGTCATAGACTGTCAAGTTATGTAGTCACTAGGCACTGCCAGACAACTTTTCTACATCATTGTTTAACACGCGGTTTTGTTTTATTTTGTTTGGTTTTGCCTTCTACGCCTATGCATTGAGACATGAGAAGAATCTGTATCCAGCCACCCTTCATCATTTGGGAACAGCCTTTCATTAGCTGAGACACCCAGTTGCTTTGGTCATGTCCCTCCTTTCAAGCCCGTTTTGAATGATAGGATGTCAAGTTGCAGTGTCTCAATGAAATCCCAGCCATTTGGCTTCATAATATTTTAATCTGGAAAGAATTGCTTGATGTCACACATCTCTCCCTAAAGCTTGGTCTGTCGTAACGACTCTTTCATGCCGGCACCCTTCCTCATCCTGTCTCATCCTGACGAGACAGAGAATTGATTTGGATCAGAAGCCAGGCCCGAACCCTAGCTTTCCCACCTACAAGCTTTGTGATTCCTGGTAAGTCCCATAGACCTTGAGCTTTGCTTCCCTCATCAGTGAAGTGGGATCAGTCTACCTCGTGCGCTTGTAGTGACAGTTCAGACGCTGTTTGTAGCCTTGCATAGAAAGGCGTTTCACATGTAGTTTATGCTCAGTAAATACAAATTGTGTCTAAATCTGACAGGTTAGTCTTTTGCAATGTAGCACATGCAAAAAGTCTTTATTGTTTATCATTTTTACTGCCATGGATGGGTTTTATTGAAAAACCTTAAATGTCAGCAATAAACTAATTGTTAGGATTTTAGAGGATGAGTTTGCTGTGTTCTGAACAGAGGTTAAAATGCTTGCAGCTAAAAGCATTTCCCTGTAGGCGAAGTTCAGGCTGTGACTACATACCAAGCAACTCATGAATAAATATAATATTCTGGGCCACGACTTACCCTCTTGGAAGCTTTTTGAGGAAATTAATCAGTGTATTCAAGAATTTGTTGAACTCCAGTAAATTTTCACTGAGCTGTTCGATTGCTCACTGTGTTAGCTGGATTAAAGTTATGGGAGGGGGGCCACAGCTGACAGTGTGGTGGGTGGGCCAGGAAACCGTGAGCCTGCACCATAATGCAGGCAAGGAAAATCACTCCGTGTAGGGATTAAGATTTTAATTGGTTTCTCAGAGCACTTGCAGACTCTATTTAGGAGCTAATTGCGAATTTTAAAGGACTATTGGAAGAGCGCAATCATAACCATTAGACCATTTAGGGCTGTATTAGACCATTTGGGCTTTCTATTTTACATTCATAAATATTAATTGAATGCATTACCACTGTCTAAAAATGGCCTGATAAATATTTACCAAGAACAGCCTGCTATTAGACTTCCTAACTTAGTGCTTCCAGCTGTGTTAATTTTGTCAATGCATGTGCAGATTATCAAGCTTGTTTAGGGATTCCAAACTCAGAAGGAGCAAAGGTGGGGAAGCCGGAGAGAAGTATTTGAAAATCAGCAAGGAAGGGGCAGGACCGTAGCAGGTCGGGTGCTCAACTCTCCCTCCACCTCTAGTTACTGCCCAATCTCCTTCCTCCACTCACAGGATCTGGGCTCGTTGATTAAGGGAACCTGCCCTGAACTTCTGAGCTAGTGATGCAAAGATGCAGGGGCTGATGGGAAGCCTACGGTGGCCACATAGCTAGTTCCCGGGCAAACAGGGTCTTTGCTCCCGGTGCAGTAGCCGCGACTGAGTTCAGGCTGTAGCATGTGTCCTGAGAACGTGTGGCCTTGACTGGGTGTTGGCTCTGCCGTGTGATTTTGGGTTCTGTTCCTGGCTGCAGGGCCCTGTGTCTGGTTCTCCATCCTCCTTTGGATTGGGGGGGAAGGGGACGGCCGAGAACATGTTTACAAATTCCTTTCTGCTAAATCAGCCAGAGTCATTTTCTTTGGCTTGTCACTAAGAATATAATGTGGTAGAGTAATTAATTCCATTTTTGAAAAGCCAGTGTTAGGCTGTCAAAAATTTCCATAAATTGGATTAGTTATGGTGCACCAGTTTGAAACCTCCCTGATATATTGCAAGCTCCTTTATGCATGAGTGGGAGAGGAGGCAACAGGAACAGAGTCCATACAAGTTTGGTTTCTTCATTTTTTCTCCTCACTATCCAAGGAATATATCATCCTATCTTTTTAAAAAGGTCGTGACTCTTTAGCAAATTGTTATAAGTTCAATGAAAAGGCGAGGATCAGGGGTGGAAGGTCTGGTGCACAGAGCACATCTGGGTTGCCCGAGCCCTGACACGCCGGGGTGCCTGTGGCAGGCGGGTGGGAAAAGTACACACTCCACAGGACCTAGAGGAATAGTGTAGCCCAGTGAGGAGGACAAAGGAGACTTTCCTTTTCTCTTTTTAACACTCATACAATCAGTAAACATTATCTACTTTGGGCAAAACAGTGTGCTAGCTAGCAATCTGAAGAAACTCAAAGAGGTACGTCCGAGTCTTCTTAAAGGAAACATATTCATTCATTTATGCATTCAGTCATTCATCTTTTAAATGTTTATTAGACCTGATGGATACAAAGTATACAAGATATAGTCCCTGCCCTCAGAGACTTATGGTTAATATGGTAGGTACAACTATTTGCATGACTAGAGACCTGGGTAGCCTCGCGATACACAGGAACCTATTATACATATTTATTTACTTATTCGGTTATTTATTTATTTTTGTTAACATTTTAAACATGTATAACCAATTACCATAGCTTATGGTATTTTTTTTTTATAATTACTTTGTTGTTCTTCAATGACAGTTGTCTGCATTTTCTCCCCTCCCCAGCTTATGGTATTTTTTTTTAAAACTGATATTCATTGCAGTATCTTGAGTTCATAGATTTAAGCAGTATATATTCGGAATGTTATAAATAAATTCAGATTATGCAGGCAAAGGTATATTCCCAAAAGTGACATGTACAAGTACATTAATTAAAAGCATGCATCTAAAATTATGAGCAAGCACCTTTTGAAATGCAGAAATGTAAACTTTTAAAAAATGAAGACAGTATGTATGCACTTCAAAAATCAAATGCAGTTTATATCAGAGATGGGTGACAACTACAGGATTATACTCTTCAAAGCCAGTTACCTGATATTTTTCTCGTTACCTAAACAATTACAAAGGCACTGAAAGAAAACGACACTTGCATTTTAATTACTGATCAAGCATTAAGAAAGGTCTGCAAAAACGTTAATGCAACGGAAAGGCTTCAAACTCCAAATTAAAAATCTTCTAGGCTCAGATGAAAATATGGGTTGTGGGCAGATGAAAAATAAAGCTACATTTGGTTGATTGAGTGGAATCAAAAGTGGTCAATATTTCTTTAAATCTAGGAGCTTAAGACCTAGTTGGATCGGTAAGCGGTGAAGTCGTGAAGAGATCAGAAAAATCCAGGAGTTCAGTCACAATTCACATGCACCACGGCGGCTGGAGAAGATGCTCTTTAATGTCCCTTCCAGCACTGAACATCGATTATTCCATGACAGCTGTGTGAGCAGTGTCAGGGGGCAGTGCATGATGAATTGCAATTCAGAGGTGCAGACAGTAAGTACTGTGAGGTCAAAGAAGGGAATGACCGCCCTGGGCTGGAATGGTTTAGGAAGACCATTAAAAAAATTCCGAGCTTCTGAGCTACAACAAAAGCCCAGGAGAGTGACTGGCAAGAGTCTGCTGATAATACAAATTCAGGCCAAGCTGAGGAGATTAAGAAACATAACATACTGTAGAGAAAGAAGAAAGGAAAAGACAGTATCTGCAATTTGGTTTCTGAAACACACAAAAAATATTAAGTAGCTATTATGCCTTTCATCCTTCCAACACTCTTGTAAGGTAGGCAAAGCATATCAGCCTCACGGAGAATCTCCTGTGAGTGAGGAATCTGTTAAAAATGTGTTGATGAATCCATGACAAATAATAGAAAACCTGGCCAATAGTGACCTAAACAAATAAAGTGGCTTTTTTTTATCCTTTAAATAGAAAGAACTCTAAAGTGGCCAGTTTTCTAGCTCCCTGCACACGGGCTGTGGCAGGCTGGCAGTTGCCGTTTTTGCTTGTTTTCTTGAGGTCAGGAGATAGCTGCTGTGCCTCCAGGCATCGAATTCGCATTCCAGACCACAAGCAGACAAAAGGGCAAGGAGCGAAGGATGTGGGCAAAGGTGCACACCCACTGAGTGAGTGCCTTTTTATTAAGAATGCTGGGATTTTGCTGCGAGATTGCCCAACAGACTTCCCCTTTTAACCTGCTGTCCAGAATTACGGCTCATGGTTGCTCTCACGAGTAAGGAGACTGGGGAGAAGTGTAATGTGGATGGGCTTAATCAGCCAACCAACGAGGAAGAGCAAAGTGCAGAAGCTTTGTGAAAAAAACTATAAAAGGTAAAATCAGGGAGTTGTTTTCCTTAAACAGAAAAACTTACCCTATATCTTTAAAAACCAAACTTTTTAAAACTTTGTGATAATTGTAGCTCTGCTTGCAGTTGTAAGAAACAAAACTGAGAGATCTCTGATCCCTTTACCCCGTCCCCTCCAATGGTGACCTCTTGCATAACTGTAGTACAGTATCACACCTGGGATATTGACATGGATGCAGTCAAAACACGGAACACTTCCGTGGCCACGAGGATTCTTCATGTTGTCTTTTTACAGCTGCACCTACTTCTTCCTGCCCTTTGCCTCTTTCTTCATTCCTGGCAACCATTGATCTGTTCTGCAGCTCTTTAATTTTGTCATTTCAAGGATGTTATATCAATGGAATGATATAGTATGTAACCTTTTAGAATTGGCTTTTTT
>PVJI01029458.1:0-15272 GCA_004026765.1 Micronycteris hirsuta
GGATGCAGATAACTGTAATTGAACAACAATAAAGTAATTATTTAAAAAAAAAAAAGAAATATGGTCCAAATGAAAGAACAGATGAAAACTCCAAAATTAGAACAGAATGATGAAGAGAGGGCCAATCTATCAGATGCAGAGTTCAAAACACTGGTAATCAGGATGCTCACAGAATTGGTTGAGTATGGTCACAAAATAGAGGAAAAGGTGAAGGCTATGCAAAGTGAAATAAAAATATACAGAGAACCAAGAGTGAAGGGAAAGAAACTGGGTCTCAGATCAACGATTTGGAGCAGAAGAAATAAACATTCAACCAGAACATAATGGAGAAACAAGAATTCAAAAAAAATGAGAAAAGGCTTAACCTCCGGGACAACTTTAAACGTTCCAAGTCCCAACATCTGAATCACAGGGGTGTCAGAAGGAGAAGAAGAGCAAGAAATTGAAAACCTATTTGAAAAATGAAGGAGAACTTTCCCAATATGACAAAGGAAACCGACTTCCAGGAAGTCCAGGAAGCTCAGAGAGTCCCAAAGAAGTTGGACCCAAAGAGGAACACACCAAGGCACATCATAATGACATTACTCAAGATTAAAAATGAGGGAATCTTAGAAGCAGAAAGAGAAAAGGAGACAGTTACCTACAAAGGAATTCCCATAAGACTTTCAGCTGATGTCCCAAAAGAAAACTTGCAGGCAAGAAAAGGCTGGAAAGCAGTATTCACAGTCATGAAAGGCAAGGACCTACATCCAAGATTACTCTATCCAGCAAAGCTATCATTTAGAATGGAAGGGCAGACAAAGTGCTTCCCAGATAAGGTCAAGTTAAAGGAGTTCAGCATTACCAAGCCCTTATTATATGAAAGGTTAAAGAGACCTATCTAAGAAAAACAAGATAAAAAATATGAACAGTAAAATGACAGTAAACTCACAACTATCAACAACTGAACCTAAAAAACAACGATGAAAACAAAAACAAACTAAGTAAACCACCAGAACAGGAGAGAATCACAGAAATGGAGATCACATGGAGGGTTATCGGCGGAGAGAGGTGGGGGAGAATGGGGGAAAAAGTGCAGTGAATAAGAAGCATAAATTGTAGGTACAAAATAGATGGAGAGGTTAAGGATAGTATAGGATATGGAGAAGCCAGAGAACTTATATGTATGACCCATGGACATGAACTAAGGAGGGAAATGCTGATGGGAAGGAGGTTGCTGGGCAAAGGGGAATAAAGGGGAGGGAAAAAATGGGAAAACTATAATAGCATAGTCAATCAAATACACTTTAAAAATGCAGAAAATGTTGAAAACTCAAAATCACCATTTGGCAAGTATCACAGTAATAATTATTCAGGCCAGAATCCTCAATAGATGTTAAAATTATCAGGCAAAGTTTGATGAGACAGGATATTTACTTTGTCTCACAATATTGCTCATATAGTCTCACAAGATCTGCTCACTTTGTAATTACAAAGGGAAAATAAGTCACTTTACAGTGGATAAACCTGGCAGACACAACCTTAACCAAGTTACCACTGTTAACTCAAGGTAAAGAGTTTCATGTGTTGCATATAGAGACATCAAAAGCCAAATTATGTACCCTCTCTTACATAATCACAGAACGGATACATAAGTAAATATATGCACAAAAGTATATGGAGACAGTTGAGTGAACAGAATTGGATATGATGGGTTGATAGAAACAACAAAAATGAATTGGACATCTTAAGAAAACATATCCTGTTTCATCACAATGGGCATACACCTAAAAAGTTCAGTATATTTAAAATTTTTTATGGAAACTGACTCATTAAAAGAACAATAAGGCAAATCATTCTTCAAAATAACCATCTACCACAAATTAAAGTTGTTTTTAAATTATCTCTCTATATATACACATGCATATAGAGATCAAACTCTCATATTTTTATCCTAAGCCCAAAGCTATTTCCATTATTCCACGCTGCTTCTCCTAACATCAGCTGGAAGAGATGTAATCCCCATTTTATCATTTTCTTTTCACCTCCTGTGTCTGCCCCTCCCCCCACCCCCAAAAAAGTAGCAGAAATTAAAATACTCTAAACAGCAAATAAATCTCTATAGAACACATACAAAGGAGGCAGTATAGGACAGTTGTTAAGGGCAAAGAAACTTACATCAAACTCCCTGGATTCAAATTTCCAGCTCCACAATGTATTAGCTATGTGATTTTAAGCAAGTTACTTAACCTTTATGATCTGTAGCTTCTTGATCTGTAAAGTGGAGATATCAATGGCATATACCTCATAGATTTTTTTGGTGAAAATTAAATAAGATCATGTATATCACCATATCAGCACAGTGCCTGGCATATAGTAAGCACTCAAAAAAGTAAGTTATAACAATATTGACAAATTCTTCCTATGGAGCAGTATACTTCATAGAGGAAAGATTATTCCATAGCTGTGAACCACACTGCAGCCTTGAATGAGTTGTTGCCTCTGAATACAAGGGAATAGTACATTTAAATTAGAGAAAACTATCTACTCTACTGAACACACACACAAAACTTACTAACATTTGAACAGTAGGAGTAGTGTAATTTTATAGGCCATATGCACAAAGAAGGAGTGCATATACTACTGCAAGTGTCAGTACAGGTAATTACCTTTAAAAAATACATTATTTCCATCACTAGAAATGACTTTTGCAACCTAAAGCTGCCTATTTCTCTTACGGCTAACCCACTGGCATATGGGTTATTTTATTCCACCTAATCCACAGTCTACCTAAAAAAAAAAACCTTCCACATATTTGTCACATCCCAATTTGGCATGGCTTCAGAGATAATCACTTAATTGTGAAAAATTAAAGCAATTTAAGTAGCACTGCTCTTCCTGATATAAAAGTCCCAATAGTAGACTACTTCAGTCAACAACCAGCCCCACTACCATCCAATTTACTCTAGAGAAGGTCACCAATATCCCCAGAACTAGTATGGAGAGCAGATACCATTCATATCTTTGAGATGATTAAAACGTTCATCTAACTATGACACTGATGCATGAAGCAGACAAAACACTTTCATTAAAGGCACAATATCCTAATGATGTAAAAATGTAATATAAAATGTTCTGTAAAAAATTATGTAGGATAAAAAGGAAAAAACCCTTCATGCTGTCTTCTGTAAGTTCTTCATGAACACTTAATTTTTAAAGGTTCCAAGAGAATAGGCTTGCTCCTCCCAAAAAAGAAATATTTTAATACAATTTGATTTAATATAAATTGATTGTATATAGTATTGCTCTACACACCTATATGATTGGTATCTGGTACACATTTATTAATAGCAATATCAAAAGAAAAAAATTGAAATATTTAATCAAACACCTATGATATCTTTGCCCCTAGGCCAAATGCCATGAGCAGTAAGCACCTAGATGTTTTTAGAACTATTTTCAACAACACAAGTGTACTTTTATCCAATAGTCTGTAGGAATATGGAGTGTGTAAACCTTATCCCATTAAGATACTCTAAATCAAAAAAAGCAATTTTAAGTCATCTATCTACCTTGATGGAGAAAAATTATGGCAAGTGTAATTAAAAATATATTATATGCATGACTTTTCACAGATATGCTATCATATATAGTGTGCTTAGAATATTATGAAAGTTAGCTTTCCTACCTTGAGTACATACTTTCTGGAAGATAGAAGGAGGGCAATATAATCCATGGCATCCTGAGTGCAGAGAGAAGCTAGACAGCTAACTTAAAAGTGGGGGTAAATGCAGACAACTGTACTTGAACAATAAAATAATTTTTTAAAAGTTTAAAAAAATAAAGTGGACCCAGATAAACTATAACATATAAATAATTGATAGTCACTCAACCATGTGAAGGCCTAAGCCATGATCTCATACTGAAGTGCTTTTAAAATCAGCTATTATGATCATTCAAATATAACTTTGAAATAATTTGATATACAGTTCTCTTTTTCTTCAAACTTTTATTCCTGAACTATCTACTTCCCCTCCCCCAAGCAATCAGTCTTATTAGTTTCTTGAATATTCTTACAGAGATATTTTACTTTCTAAACTCGTTAGAGGTTAAATGAAAGTAATGATGATCGGCTTTAGGGTTGAGAGCATTTTCCCTGGCAAAGTCATTTATTCCTTCATATCTGCCTCTCACCCCCAGAAGAATACTGGGTGGGACTACCCAGATACCTGCCTAGGAGATTTATTGAGGTTTTAATTCTACATTCCTAAAACAGAGTGGAAATTTTTACTCTGTCATTTCACAAGTGCATCCTCCTCCACTCTCCTTTGAATCAGAGCACTCATTTTCCTTTGGAAAAAAATAACTATTTTTCTTTAAACGGGTGATGGAAAATTTCTCAATTTGTTTAAGTGCCTTAGTAAGTTTTAAAAACAAAAGTAAACAACAAACAAACCCAGAACTTTTTAAAAAGATGCTGAAGACCCAAAGCCTGAGGCCATCCTCTTCATTCTTCTGTACCTGAGCATTTGCAACAAGGATGGCAAAAGGGGAACAGAGTGTCTTCGAGAGGCTTTACTGACCACAGGTGAGGGTAGGTTCAAGTTCTTTAAGGGGAAAAGGGAAGAACTTCATGGGCGCCCTTAACACTTCAATGGAAACTCGAAATTAGAAAAGCCAAAATATCAAACTATAGACAGTTTAAAAGTGAGTGCGTTGGGTACAACTATTGAAAAAGCCGGAAGGTAGGCAGGAAAGGAAACACTGGAGGGTAAAGGATGGGGAGGAAAAGTTTTAAATACCCACCAGAGACTAGTGATTTATTAGCTTGAGTTCCCCCGCCCCATGCTCTGCTCTAATCCGCACAGCAGCTAGCTGCAGGAAAGCAAGCAGCCCTATTTTTAAACACCTAAACCTCTGTGCTGAACTTCAGGCTTGAGTTACCAACGTTAACTTGAAATGTTTCTTCCTAAACAAGTGAAGGCAAATTTGAATTCCCTAGCCAAGGCCTAAGATAAGGGAAGGGAAAGGGACAAAAAATTATTTCAGTTTGAGAGTGAGGGGTGGCGGTGGGGGTAGAAGGAAGGACTTACCGCAGCCTCTGCTGAGTGCCCCCAAAGACTCAGGGCCAATAAGAACAAGCCTGCAGCCTGGCTGACTCCACGCCGTTTCATTCTCATGCTGCCGCAACTCCTTCAGCACCCACAGGAAATCCCTGACTGGCTCTGACCAATTCACATAATCTTGAGGGGTTACTGGGCGAGAGCTAGAGCTGGAGAAGTACAGCGAGGGTTCGCCAATTGTGCAAGTCGGCTTGGGTGAGGAGAAAGCTTTTTTATAGTGAAGAGAAAGAAAAAAGGCACCAGCAGCAGCAGCAATTCTTTTCTTCCCCGCCCCCGCCCCCGCCGCAAAACCAGTCTCTCTCTGGTACTTCTCTCTTCTGTCCAGACTTGCAAACTTCTTCCTAACGCAAATACCACAGATCTACTTTCCTCCCTCTTTTCCTCCGCACCGCCCCTCTGCCCACCAGCACTGGAGACGCAGAGGATCACTCCGCCACAGTTTTAGATTGCACCAGCAACCTGTGACGAGTGGCGCTCAGTTATTTGGGGGAGGGAATCTCCCAGACCAGATGACTGAGCATTGTGAATGCAACCTGGAAGCTTCCCACTTCGTTCACTTGCACCTTCCATTAATACTACTCTTCCCTGATCAGTCCCCTTCTCATTGGTGCAAGCACCAAAGTCGATTACAAATAGACCTGAGCTGGGACTATTTTTTAGCGGATGGATCTCAGAGAAAACGGGAATTTTTTATAGTTAATAATTAGAAACAAATTTTGATCACTGCTCTTTGGACTTCTGGTGTTCTTTCTCTACCACCTGCTTACAGGAAAGAGTTTGTACATACAAAGGAATATGTGAAAATAGTAGAAATATTTAAATATATTTGTATAAGTAAATACTGCTTATAACCAAAGAAAGAAAGTGACTTTATTGCAGGATATATACATATGGCATTTGGTAGAATTCAGTAGGTATTAGTAATTATTATATGGTTGAATGTTATTGTAATACAGTCATATCTTTTTATTTAGCTACACTGAATGCCATAATTAATATTTATCTCTTATATTGAACTAACATAAAAGTTACTGACTTTCATTGCAATTGTGTTTTAGAGGGATTTCGGACAGAGACTTAAAATAGTTATCATGCATTTTTTTTTAAGTAACACAAACACCTAACTGGAAATATTTACTTTGAGTTTATGGCAGTTGTATAGATGTCGCCCCAAAAGACCTGAACACTACTTGTATAGTTTTGATACATAGATGTTTTTTAAAGTACCAACAGGTCCGGAAAAGTACTTGATGTGGGCTCTTTGAAGGATCTTACAAGGATTTACTGAAGGATTCTTCAGGACATTTTTATCTCAAACCCTAGAATTTACCACTTTAGAGCCTTTCAAGGCTTTAGAGCTATTTCATGGCATCCCACTTATCCTTAGGTTCTACTCAGTTTACAGTAGATTTACAACTCCAGAAAACACCGACAGCAGCAGCACCAATCCCCCTACCCCCAAGAGCTTGTTATACAATCCATTGAAATGAGTGCTGTGTGTATTTGGGCAATCATGCAAGGGAACTTTGAGGCTCACTTGTCTGGATAAAAGCCCTGCGCCTTAATCGATATATGTATTATGTGTAACAGTTAACAATGGTTTATGGAAGTGTGTCATGCATAATTGCTTACATCTTAGAATATATGTCACTATGGGCCTTGCTTGAAGCTGTGGAGATGCGTGGGAATGCTGCGTGTAGAGGTGCCCGAAAGTGAGAAATACAACTGGCTGCCCAGGGTAGGGGGGTGATTGGCAGCAGACAGCTCCGCCCCCTTCCCCTCCATTCCTTCCTCTCCTGCTGCCTGGAACTATCTTTTGAGTGTGGCAAGTTGTAGGGGGCATCGCTGAGTGTGTTTCCCTTCAGGGCTCTTCTTATCTAGGAGCTGAGTGTAGTTCCCTTCAAAGAGAGCCACTTCGGCCCCCTCTCCCGTGTCCTCCTGAATAAGGAAGCAGCCTCCAAGTATCAACTGAACCCCAATGAGTCCCAGCCGTGGAGCCGGTTAGCAGTCTCCTGGGAACCGACTCCGCAGGAGCGGCAAGCATGCACCCTGGGTGAGTTGTTGCTGCCCCGACCTCCTCTCTTTCTTTCTTTCTTTGGGCTGTTTTGCCGAACCGGGACTATATACACTTGTACTTTTGTCACTGCTGAGAAAGTGGGGTTAGGCAGCAAAAAGGGGTCCGGAGTCCATGGACAGATGCAGGACCCCAGAACCTAGAGATCCCTTGTTACTCACCCTCCCTCCTGTTTCAGGTTGTGGCTGCTACTGGTTACGTTCGGTCTGACAGAGAAACTTGCAAGGAGCGGTGAGTCTTTTCTCCTGACCCCTTTCCCTCCTCTTCCTTTGACCCTCACCCCATCCCATCTCTTGTGTTTGTGTTGGGGGGAGGGGATTACAGAGGATTGTCTCGCAAAACGGAGGTCACAACACTCTCATTCATCGTGGGAGGTAATGGGGTTCTTAGAAAAAAATTGCACAGTGTCAGACTAATGACATTGGAAATCAGGCATATTTCTGTCGAAAAACATTGTAACGGGTTGGGAAAATAAAAGTACTGTAGAAGACACAAGAGACACACATTTCTGAGCCTTTACCGGACCACTTGAGATGAGCGACATCTGATGCTCTTCTCTGCATCGGTCTCCAAGACAGAAGAAATGTTAAGTGTCCCGGATCTACAAGAACATGAATTTGGCACACAATTTTGAGAGTGAAAGGAGAGCACTAGGAGTGGAACTTGAATGTGCCAAAAATGTTGTGGGAGTTAAGTATTTGCTTGCGAGTCCTTTGACAGTACCAGGATGCAACATCTGGATTCTTTAGCTACCCGAACTGAACTGATACCACTAGATAGTGTTCAATTTCTGCCTGATGTTTCCTCTTACTGTTTTTTTGTGTCATCAGAAAATTAAAGTGGTTAGAATAGAAAAAAAAATTAAATCAACATTTCATAGACTGTTTAGATATCTTACATAAAATCAGCTAGTGATTGAAGGCAAAGGAATTTCTGTAGACATTTGGTAAAGAAAAGTTTAATGGATCCCAAGAAGTAGAAAGACCTCTAATGGAATTACTAGGATAATTTACCAAAGGTAGAGTGATTCCAGTAATCAGAGGTGCTGCAGTTTTTCAGTCTCATTAGCTGCTTATGTTGACAGATACAAAGTTAACTGCTGAGTTCAAATATGAAGTTCTTCAACTATTGACTACTATTTCACTGCTTTATTTTTAAAAAGATCTTAATAATAGATCAAATCATGCACATATAGATGACAAATATATACTCCGAATACTTACTCTGTGGGTTTTGACGATTTTAACCGATTGGTTCTACTTTAAATATCTTAAAATCCTATTTTTAGAGCCATACATAATTCAGCCCATTAAATTTACCTAATACCTTTATGGGAAAAAAATGGATTACTTTGTCCTGACATATGTCTTTAAGAAGATATCAAAATGAAGTGAAATGATTTCTCTTATGAAAAGAGGATGATGCCAGAAATTTTGAATTTTAGCATTTTGTGACCTCTGAACTCAGAACATGAGCTCTTATTTACGTAAATGCTAGGCTTTGTAAGAAGAGGTATTGATCTAGGGTTCTGCACACTTCTTTATCTGATTGTTCCAGTATACAAGTTTAGTTGTGTGTTACCTTGAGGCTCAATACTACATTATTGAAAATGCCAGGTTTTGAATAGTTAACGATTTTTCCAAGAATCTTGCCACTTGTAAAAATGTCATGCTTGGGCAGAATCATCTCCAGTGAAACTTATTTTCAGACTCTGGCTGATCATATTCCGTGTACTTTCAGGAAAAGCATTAACAACTTATGGAGCTGTAGATTTCCCAAACATTACATCCTCTCACTTGATATCTTTAAAAGTCAACAAAGGATGACACCTTCAATTGTTAGAAGTATTGAAGTGTGTCTCCAAAATCAAGCACTGCTTTGGTGAGCTTTTTTATTCATTGTTTTACAATTTCAACTGCTCTCTCATATCTTATAAACCTTGAGAATCACTGACAGTACTTTCTTGCCTTAAGTCCAGAGCTGCTTCCTTCACTTATATACTTCCGCATAATATCTTCAATGTTGCAAGCTGTTTTTTGTTTTTATTTAATTTTTGGAAAAATGGCAAGAGAAAGAGGAGAGTCACAGGGTAAGTTCTCAGAAGGTGACTTTTCTGAGGGTAAGTTTTTATTTTTCTTTGTATTCTTTGTACTGGATTGTCATCTATTTTGGCTCATTCTCATTTTTTACTCTCAATTCCAGTTTATCCTCTGGACTTGTAATGTTTTTCAACTTTTACATGGTTTTAGACATTTAATTCTCTATACATCCTTTGACTAATATTAATGAAAAATAATGATTATAAATAGATTGACAGGAATTATGTTGTACTTCACTATGAGAAAGTATCTTCACTTTAAGAGTTAAGTTGCCAATAATGGAATATTGGTGAACATTTAAGATAGGGTCATTTAGGTGCTTTTCGATTATTTCTTTTTCAGAATTTATAAAACAGTGCTCCTTATTAAAACCCAGGACTGACAATGAATTATAATTAAATTTCTTTTAAAGGAGTGATGATCTTCATTCAGGTGAAACATTTGCACAATTTATCTGAATGAGATAGAGTTTAAGATTTCAGAATATCCATAAATGTTTTTGGTAAGGCACAACACAAAAATATTATCTAAACATAGTCTCTCTCTCTAAAAGTTTGCTTTCTCAGACAATGGTAGTTATTGAGTTCCTTAAAAGATAGGATACTTAATGATAAATTATTATCTACATGTGTCTGCATTGTGTTAGAGAAAAGAATAGAAAGATTGATATCTCATCATAGGCCAACATGTCTAGGAGTTAAAATATGTTCCGAAGTAGCCACGGTCCCTATGCTTCCTGTCCAATTTACCCAAAGTCTGCTTTCAGGAAAGCCTCTAATACAACCAAGCATATTTATAAGTCAAAATCTACTAGAAGTGTTATTTGGGTGCAAAATGGGGTAAGGGGAGAAAACATGTCATCTGTTGTCCCTTCTGCTAAAAGCATAAGTTAAATGCCTTTAGCCACATTCAAATCAAGTTCAGATTGAAATGCAACCTTTTTGCCTTAAAGTTGTAACTTGCCCAGGATGGTTCTTTCCATTGTAAGTTTCAGCGGTAATTGTAGCCATCAAAGTATGAATTAAGTTTTAAGGTTTTCCAGAGATGGAGAAAATCCCTTCCTACCCTGTGGATTAAGAGGAGTATTTGCCTTGTTGGGGGCTTTGTCCCTACACATGTTTTCTTTTTTTTTAAGATTTTATTTATTTATTTTTAGAGAGAGGGGAAGGGAGGGAGAAAGAGAGGGAGAGAAACATCAATGTGTTGTTGCTTCTCCTGCACCCCCTACTGGGGATCTGGCTGGCCTGCAACCTGTTTGGTATCCTTTACTTAGCATAATGCTTTTTTTTTTTTTGCTTTTTTTAATTTTTAAATTACTTTATTGTTCAATTACAGTAGTCTGCATTTTCTCCCCTCCTCTCCATCCCATCCAAGCCGACCTCCCTCCTTTCCTTCCACACTCCCCTTGGTTTTGTCCATGTGTCCTTTATAGTAGATCCAAAAATACCCTTCTCCCAACAGTCCCCTTCCCCCTCTACTCTGGCTATTGTTAGATTGTTCTTCATTTCAAAATCTCTGGTTATATTTTGCTTGCTTTTTCTTTTCTT
Organism: Micronycteris hirsuta; assembly: GCA_004026765.1. Taxonomy (NCBI): domain Eukaryota; kingdom Metazoa; phylum Chordata; class Mammalia; order Chiroptera; family Phyllostomidae; genus Micronycteris; species Micronycteris hirsuta. The sequence continues at coordinate 10,823 of PVJI01029458.1, forward strand.
GATTATGTTCCACTTAAAGGTGAGATCATATGGTATTTGTCCCATACCGCCTGGGTTATTTCATTTATCATAATGATCTCCAGGTCCATCCATGATGTTGCAAAGGGTATAAGCTCCTTCTTTTTCCGCTGCGTAGAATTCCATTGTGAAAATGTACCACAGTTTCTTGATCCACTCATTTGCTGATGGGCACTTAGATTGCTTCCAGCACTTGGCAATTGTAAATTGTGCTGCTATGAACAGTTGGGGTGCATAGCTTCTTTTGGATTGGTGTTTCAGGGCTCTTAGGGTATAATCCCAGCAGTGGAATTGCTGGGTCAAAAGGCAGTTCCATTTTAGTTTTCTGAGGAAATTCCATCCTGTTTTCTACAGTGGCTTCATCAGTCTGCATTTCCACCAACAGTGCACTAGGGTTCCCTTTTCTCCACGTCCTCTCCAACACTTGTCTGTTGCTATGTTTATGATGGCCATTCTGACTGGTGTGAGGTGGTATCTCATTGTGGTTTTAATTTGCATCTCTCTGATGGCTAGTGATGCTGAGAATCTTTTCATATGCTTCTGGGCCCTCTGTATGTCCGCCTTCGTGAAGTGTCTGTTCAAGTCTTTTGCCCATTTTTAACTGGGTTGTTTGTCTTCTGGGAGTGGAGTCGTATGACTTCTGTATATATTTTGGAGATCAAACCCTAGTTTGAGGTATCATTGGCAAATATGTTTTCCCATACTATTGGTTCTCTTTTTATTTTAATACTGTTTTCTTTAGCCATACAGAAGCTTTTTATTTTGATGGGGTCCCATTTGTTTATTCTTTCCTTTATGTCCCTTGCTCTAGGGGACATATCATTGAGGATGTTGCTGTGTGGAATGTCTGAGATTTTCCTACCGATGTTTTCCTCTAGGACTTTTATGGTATCACGACTTATGTTTAAGCCTTTTATCCACCTCGAATTTACTTTTGTGTATGGTGTAAGTTGGTGCTCGAGTTTCATTTTTTTGCATGCAGCTGTCCAGATCTCCAAACACCATTTGTTAAAGAAGCTATTTTTACTCCATTTTATGTTGCTTCTGCCTTTGCCTACAAGTCATTGGTGATAGATACTTGGGTTTATTTATGGGCTCTCTATTCTGTTCCATTGGTCTATCTATCTGTTTTTATGCGAGTACCAGGCTGTTTTGATTACAGTGGCCTTGTAATACACTTTGATATCAGGTATTCTGATCCCTCCTACATTGCTCTTCTTTCTCAAAATTGCAGCAGGTATTCTGGGACATTTATGATTCCATATAAATTTTTGAAGTGTTTGTTCTATATCTGTGAAATATGCCATTGGTACTTTGATAGGGATTGCATTGAATCTATAAGTTGGTTTGAGTAGTATGGACATTTTAATGATGTCTATTCTTCTGATCCATGAGCAAGGTATATATTTCCATTTGTTTGTGTCTTCCATGATTTTTTTCTTCAGTGTTCTGTAGTTTTCTGAGTACACGTCTTTTACTTCCTTGGGTAGGTTTATTTCTTGGTATTTTATTTTTCTTGTTGCTACATCAAATGGGATTTTTTTTTCTGATTTCTGCTTCTGATGTTTCACTGTTGGTATACAAAAATGCCTTTAATTTCTGGATATTGAATTTGTATCCCACTGTTTTGCCAAATTCATTTATTAGGTCAAGGATCTTTTGGCAGTGTCTATAGGATTTCTATGTACACTATCATGTCACCTGCAAACAATGACAGTTTTGTTTCCTCCGTTACAATTTGGGTGCCTTTTATTTCCTCTTCTTGTCTGATGGCTGTAGCTAAAACTTCCAATACTGTGTTGAATAGAAGTGGTGATAGTGGACAACCTTACCTTGTTCCTGATCTTAGTGAGAAAGATTTTAGTTTTTGCCCATTGAGTATGATGTTGGCTGTAGGTCTCTCATATATGTCCTTTATTACGTTGAGGAATGCTCCATCTATTCCCACTTTGCTGAGTGTTTTTATCATAAATGGGTTCTATAACTTACCAAATGCTTTTTCTACAGGTTGCTATGATCATGTGATTTTTGTGTTTCATTTTGTTTATGTGGTCTATTACATTTATTGATTTGCAAATATTGTACCATCCTTGCATCCATGGGATGAATCCCACTTGATCATGGTGTATGATCTTCTTAATGTATTGCTGGATGCAGTTTGCCAATATTTTGTGAGGATTTTAACATCTATGTTCATTATCCATATTGACCTGAAATTTTATTTCTTTGTTGTGTCTTTATCTGGTTTTGGGATTAGCATGATGCTGGTTTCATAAAAAGAGTTTGGGAATCTTCCATCTTCTTGAATTTTTTGGTACAATCCGTGGAGGATGGGGGTTAGCTCTCCCTTTAATGCTTTGTAAAATTCTCCTGTGAAACTGTCTGGCCCAGGGCTTTTGTATGTCAGAAGCTTTTGATTACTGCTTCAGTTTCATCTACTGTTATTGGTCTGTTCAAGCTTTCTGCTTCTTCTTCATTGAGTTTTGGAAGATTATATTTTTCTAGAAATTTGTCCATTTCACCTAGGTTTTCAAATTTCTTGGCATATAGTTCTTCATAGTACTTTTTACAATCCTTTGTATTTCTGTGGCATCAGTTATAATCTCTCCTCTTTCATTTCTGATTGTGTTTATTTGGGTCCTATTTTTTTTCTTGATGAGCCTGCTTAAAGGCTTGTTGATTTTGTATATATTTTCAAAGAACCAGCTCCTGGATTCATTGATCATTAGGAGTGTGCTTGTAGTCTCCATGTCACTTAATTCTGCTGTGATATTGGTTATTTCCTTCCTTCTACTTGCTGAGGACTGTCTTTGTTGTTGTTCCTCGAGTTCTTGTAGGTGTAGGGTTAGGTTGTTTATTTGAAATGTTTCTATTTTTTTATGTAGGCCTATATTGCTATAAACTTCCCTCTCAGGACTGCTTTCACTGTGTCCCATAAGTTTTGGGTTGTTGTGAGTTCATTTTCATTTGTTTTCAGAAACTTTTTGATTTCTTCCCTAATCTCATTCTTAACCCATTCAATGTTTAATAGCATGCTGTTCAATCCCCATGAGTTTGAGTGTTTTTGAGATTTTTCCTTGAGGATTGTTTCTAGTTTCAGTCCCTTGTGGTCAGAGAAAATGCTTGATATGATTTCAATTTTCTTGAATTTGTTGAGACTTGTTTTGTGTCCTATCATGTGGTCTATCTTTGAAAATGTTCCATGTGCATTTGAAAAGAATATGTATTTTGCTTCTTTGGGATGAAAGGCTCTCTATATATTAGTTAACACATTAAGCAAAGCATTACTCCTTGGGGACTGACAGTGAACTTTCCGTTCAGGCGGCGTCAGTCCCCAAGGACTGACAGTAGACTTTTTGTTTGGACGGCCTGGGTCTGTGGTGACTGACAGCGAATTGTTCGTTTAGGTGACATCAGTACTTGGGACCAGCAGTATCAAGGCTGAAAAATAAATTTTGTAATTTTAATGAGGTTTTGCATTGGCTGCACCATTGTGCGCCTGTTTATACTCTAACTCAACACCCATCGAGTGGTCGCCAGCCCACCGCCTGAATGGAAGGCCCAGCAAAATCCGCTCCGAACTTAATGTGTTAAATCCATTTCATCTAGGGCATTGTTCAATCCCACAACGTCTTTGTTGGTATTTTGTTTCGAAGATCTGTCCATTTTTGACATTGGGGTGTTAAAATCTCCTACTATGATTGTGTTGCTATCAATATCTTTTTTTTTTTTTTTTTTTAAACGGATTCTTCTTTTTTTTTTTTTTTTTTTTTTTTTTTTTTTTTTTTTTTTTTTTTTTTTTTTTTTTTTTTTTTTTTTTTTTTAAAGATTTTATTTTTTTTTAATTTATTTTTAGAGAGAGGGGAAGGGAGAGAAAGAGAGGGAGAGAAACAGCAATGTATGGTTGCCTCTCACATGGCCCTCATGGGGACCTGGCCCGCAACCCAAGCATGTGCCCTGACTGGGAATCGAACCGGGACCGCTAGGTTCCCAGCCCGCGCTCAATCCACTGCGCTACACCAGCCAGGGCGCTATCAATATCTTTTTTGAAGTCCTCCAAGAATTTCCTCATGTATTTGGGTGCTCCTATGTTGGCTGCATATATATTTACAATGTTTATGTATTCTTTTTTTAAAAATAATTACTTTATTGTTGTTCAATTACAGTTATTTGCAACGTCTCCCCTCCCCTCCTCCCTTACCTTCCGACCCCTCCTCCCCCGCCAGCCTCCCTCCTCCTCCTTAGTTCTGTCCATGTGTCCTCTACTGTGATTCCTGAAAACCCTTCTCCCCATTGTCCCCTCCCCCCTCCCCCCTGTCTATTGTTAGACTGTTCTTACTTTCAATGTCTGTGGTTATGTATTGCTTGCTTTCTACTTTTGTTGATTATGATCCAGTTAAAGGTGAGATCATATGGTATTTGTCCCTCACCG
>PVJI01029459.1:0-15275 GCA_004026765.1 Micronycteris hirsuta
CTCTATGTTCAATTAATATTTGATAGAGGAAACAAGTATATGCAATGGGCTAAAGATAATTTATTCAATTAATGGTGTGGGAAAAGTAATCATAAAGTTTTAAAATGCATGTAAAATACTTAGAAGGTTGACTCTCAATAAGTATTCAGTAGAAGATAGCAGTTATGAAGGCTTATAAAAAGCACTGAATGTGGACTGTAGTTTCTCCTATTCCCCAGTTTGAAAAATTTATTATCACTTCACAGAAATGGTTTTTTTAAAGACTCTGTCAGCAAATTTTGGTGAGGTTTTTAAAGAAGCTATATCATTGGTTGGTGCTTTGCCTTCTCCCATAAATCAGAATTGTCCTTTCTGTGTTTTACCAAGAAAAAGCTGAGTTTCCTGAAGACACTTTCCATCACAATCTACTTTGAGAAGTGAGGGCCATTGGGGTCATGGCCCAATGGGGTCCCATGGAGTTAATGAAATCTTTCTAGTGTGTAATTCTGGGCATGAGGAGCAAATATATATTGTTTCCAAGTGCTGTACAATTGATGCAGTATATAAACCTGCTTCAACTTAGCTTTGAAACAGCACGTGCATTCTCCAATGAGAGCTTTTGTCTTTTCTTTGCTCCTTACTTATTCTGGGACTGTTCAAAAAAGCTGTTCATTTGCAGTTAGTGACAACATTTAAATGGCAAATTTTTTTGGAAAAAGTAACAGCTGGGTTAATTTTATATTGTGTTGTAAAATGGCTGTTATCAGATCCTTCTCTGCCAGTGGATTCTCTTATGGGAAAAACATTTGGGAACTAAGGGGAGAGAGAAAGGCATAACAGATGTCAGTCAGCTTCAAAATGGTGAGACCTTTAATCACCTTGAGAATCAGGTGATTACAAAAAGGTGTGTATGTGTGTCAGTGAGTATAAAATAAATTTTAAATTATTGGTCATCTGGATATAGTTTTTCTCTTTAAACAGTATCAGAATTGCCAAAAGCAAAGTGAAGAGCAGGCCTGAGAATTGGCATAACTTCCAAGGGAATTGCTCCTCTAAATTACAAGGCATGCTACAACCTTTTGTTTCTTGTTAGAAGATTTTGTCCTTCCACTCATTTTGAATTGTATGGCTTAAAAATATCACAAATGAGAATCATGAATGACTCATGAAAAACACTAAACATTTTCTTCCTCTTGGGACTGGAAGTATCACAGTCTTTTCCTTTTTTTTTCATAAAAACATCACGTGTATCTCACTGGAACAAAAGGAAAGGATTTATAATGGGAGTTGGCCTTTTGGGAAGTTATATCTGTATTATTTAATTTTGTTAATTAATTTTAATTAATATTAATATTAAATGTATAATTGTATTATTTGGTGGTAAGACAAGTCAATGTCCCAGTAAATATGACTTCATATGATAATTTTATTAGCTTTTTTTTGTGAAGACTAGTGTGGTGCTTAAAAGATTTTGCATAAGTTCAGGGTTAGAGAGATCTTGATTTCAGTCCTTATGCTGCCGTGTTACCCTGTCTCAGTTTCTAGGTTTACATAACAGGTCCAACTTGGGAAGGACATTATGTACTGGTTAACCTCCAAGAACATCCCCAGTGACTCTCACTTCCTGGTAGTCATATTTGTAGGCAATCCCCTCCCATATTATCTGAGTTAATCTGCCCAATGGTGAGGCCTATGTGGCAGAAAATTGAAGCCTCCAACCAACAGTCAGTGAGGAAATGAGGCCTGCAAACAAGTGAATGAATGACCTTGACAGTGTATTCCCCAGCCCCGGCAGTGACTGTAGACCTAGAGGACAGTTTGACTGCACTCTCATGAGATACCCTGAGCAAGAGTCATCCTACCAAGCTCTCCTGGGTTCCTGATCTTCAGAAGTTATGTAAATGTTTGCTGTTTAAAGGGGCTAATTTTTGTGCTAACTTGCTATACAGCAGGGAAAAAATTTATTCCTTATACTCTAAATAATTGAAAGCTTATTGAATATTTAAGTAGTGAGTATATAAGATTTCTGTTTTAAGATTTTTTCCTTATCACAACCTATGTTTTCTACCAGTTTTCAAACTATATTGGGATTAATAATCGCCTGAGAACTTGTTTAAAACATATACATCTAGGCCTCACCACCAGAAATTCTGATATTGTAAATCAGCAATAGGGCCAGGGATTCTTATTTTTTAGAAAGCAAATTGGGTGTTTAAGATGCAGGTCACCCACCCACAGACCACCTTTTGTGAACCCTGCCCTTGTCAAACTTGAGCTGTTACTCTCAGAACCAGCTCCAGCTTGACTTGCATATCCTGCAATGACAACTTACCTGGCTGGTCATAGACTTTTCCAGTTCTAACACTGAAGTCTTCTGTCCTGGGAAATCCCACAGTCCTGGACACACTGGGATGATTGGTTGTCTAGCATTTTCTCGTGACAGCCTCTGCCAATGGGATGCCCTCTTCACCCCAATTTCTGTATCTCCACCTGCCAATGTCTAACCCAACATTGAAGGCCCAGATCAGATGCCACTTCTCCATCCCAAACAACTTTTCATATTTCTCTCCATTATCCTAAGAGCCTTTTTACAACATCTTATATAAGAATAATGTTTGTATTGCTTTATCCTTTGTGAATCCCTGGAGGCAAGGACTGCTGTCATATTCATCTCATAGATGAATGTCAGGCTCCTTGATTTGAGGTGTCAATTCAAGTTCAGGTGCAGCTTGATGTAGTCCTGAGGACCCAGCCTTTGGAGGAAGGAAGAAAGCATCTCTTTTTACTAAGGTTTCTCAATGTGTTGCCTTTCAGTATGTTTGAATTGAAAGCAATCTTATATTCCTTATCCCTGAAACATTAAATAGGCTTCCATTATAAGTAAGACACTGCACTGAGGTAGATGACTTCTTTTCTAACAACTGGCAGTTCCTGGCAGAGCAGACTGGCAGATTCCCAGGGACTTTCACTTATCCAGCCCAACTTCATCTATCATTTTTACCAGTGATGCAAAACAATATAAAATTAGTTTGTAAATGTCCATTAAAATTTGCCAAAGAGTTTATTAGAATGATAAAAGATCAAGTTGCAGGAAACTCAATATGCTTAATTATGGCTTCAAAATGCAAAGAAAGCTCTCTCCTTCATCTTTGAAGAGAATTACGGTACATTTTCTTTGCCCAATTTCAGGTGGGTTTCATACAAATGGAAGGCTGCACTTAGGAGACTGATGATTTTAATCATGGCTTTGATGTCAACTTGGTTTAGATTTGAAGAAGGTAAATTCATTCACTTGTTCTAGAAGGGTTTTCTTTTTAAACTGTCATTATTTTTACTGTGCTTGTGCTCCTAAATTATAAAATTTACATTCTCCATGGTGAAAGCAAAATAGCTGGAGGAAGTGTCTGGACAATAATAATCATAGTCGTCGGTACTTACTCTGTGCTTGGCTGTGTGCTAAGTGAAGCATCTTCCTCAGCAAGGCTTCTCAGTATACTCCTTTCCGCATGTATGAATTTAAAGTCATTTTGCACTTTATTCAGTGTTGTATTATCCAACACAGTTTTTCCAATAATACAAAGATGACACGTTATTATTGTTTGCATTTTACAGATAAAGAGATAGAGGCTCTGTGGTTAAGTGATTCACCAGGGTCACACACAAGTTGCATGAAAGGGCCCGGCTTCAAACCCTGGCAGTCTGGCCTCCAGTCTCAAGTTTATAACTACTGTATTATGTTCCCCACCACCCCACCGCCTTCTTAAAGAAGAGGTTTCTATCAAAACCAATTTTATCCTTGAAAAATCACTTTAAAAATTATTACTAATATATTATCAAAGCGCCAAGTTTACTAGAAGTCCTTAATTCCTTCTATATGTTCGTTTTCCCAGAAGTTGTGAACTAACTAATACATGCACATTTTCTCATTGACTGCCGTTATCATTTCTGAAATGCCACCTCCTCCTCTCTCCCTGCCCTTTAATGAGCAGTCAGCAGTGTTACAGCTTTCCTTTCCCTGCCTTGTCTTCATCTCAGCCTTTCTGTCAAATAACCTTTTTTTTAAAGTTGAAAGAATTCTTGAAAAATCTTTTCTAATGCAGATAATCAGCCTTCAAGTTTTGTACATTTTGATCTTCATATATTAAGTTGTCTTAAAAGAGGTCACACATTGAGATGAAGTTAGCAATCCTGTGTGGATGAGATTCCTAGGGGGAAGCCTATTTAGAAACCTTACTCTCAAGACAAAAACATTGATTCTGGTCTAATTACAGTTACTATTAAAGGACTAATAGAAATCTGTTATCAGAGTTGAGAAGTATATAGTTCATGGCTTTTAATCACTCAAAATAAAGGAAAATAATGAATAAGAGTTTTTACCAAAGCAAAGGACTTTAAAGGACAAAGAAGAAAAGAAGATTATCTTCAATAATATTAGGAAATATTAATGAAAAGGAAGAAAGAGGGTCTTAGTGTCCATTAAATACAAAAATAGAACTAAATTTTTCATTTTGCTTTGGCATTTAAGTTAAGAGATAAAGAGGAAACTGACTTTTCTGTTTTGAAATGATTAGAAATTTCATTTCTCTTCTCATCATAGTCTGTAAGACATTCTAGGACAGAGAATATATCTAATCAACGTTGGTATTCTCAGAATAGAAAAATATAAAACAGGCAGCAAACATTCAATAAATATTCCCTTAAGCAAATTTTATTTACCTACACATATGTTTTATACCTTAATTAAGTATAACGGACATGCAATAAATCATACAGTTGTCATTTCCAATACTCCTTATTCCTGGGCATAGATCCATGTTTCCATCTGGTATCATTTTCCTTATTGTTTGAAAGACTTCCTTTAACATTTTTTAGTGGTACATGTTCATGTTTTCAGCTTCTGAAAAAGTCTTTGTGTACGTGTTGGTTGTTGTCATTTTTTTCTTTTTATTGAATTTATTGGGGTGATACTGGTTAACAAAATTATACAGATCTCAGGTGCACAATTCTACAACACATCATCTGTACACTGGATTGGATGCTCTCCACCGCAAGTCAATTCTCCTTCCATCACCATTTATGCCCCCATAACCTCTTCTACCTTCCCCTCCTCATCTCCCCCGGCAATCACTACACTGTTTTCCATGTCCATGAGTTTTTCTTTTCTTATTTTTTTGCTCAATCCTTCCAAAAATGTCTTTATGTTACCTTTGTTTTTGAAAGATATATTTGCTGGATATGAAATTTTATAGGTTGGTGGGTTTTTGCTTCTAATATTTGAAAGATGCTACTCCACTCTCCCCTCACTTGCTTTACTTCTAACATGAGTTTTTCTATAATTCTTATCTTCATTTCTCTTACATAATGTCTTTTCTCGCTAGCTGCATTTAGAATTTTCTCTTTATCATGTGTTTTGAACAATTTAATTGTGATATATTTTGGTGTATTTTGTATTTGGTATATATGGATGCTGTGCTTGAGGATTCAACAAGCCTCTTAAACCTATAGTTTTCATCAAATCTGGAAAAATTTTAACTATTTTTCTTCAATTTTTTTCCTGTTCTGTTCTGACTTCCTCTGGGGACTCAAGTTCCTTTGTTAGGCATTTGGAAGTGGGTCCACAGGTCATTTATGCTCTCTTCATTTTCAAAATTCTTTTATTCTATTCATGTTTCATTTGCATAGTTTCTATTGCTATATCTTCAAGTACACCAGTCTTTTTCTTTATATATTTAATCTGTCATGATCCCTATTAAATGTTTATTTATTTATTTCAGACATTGCAGTTTTCATCCCTAAAAGTTCAATTTGGGTCTTTAAATTTTTTTTTCATGCCTGTTTTCAATTTCTTTAATGTCCATAATGCACTTATAGCTGTTTTAATGTCCTTGTCTGCTAATTCCATGTGTCACTTCTAAATCAGTGTCAATTGATTTTTTTCCTCATTGTGTTTTGTATTTTCCTGTTTGCATCCTTAGTAATCTTTGATTAGATACCAGATAGTTGTGAATTTTACCTTGTTTGATGATTGATTTTTTTTTATATTTCTATAAATATTATAGAGCCTTATTCTAGGAATCAATAAAGTTGCTTAGAAAGTTTGATCCTTTCAGATCTTGCTTTTAGGGCTTATTAGGTTGGTATTTAGTTTAGAGCTAATTACATCCCACTCTGAAGCAAGACCTTTCTGAGTCTTCTACACTATGCGTATGAATTAAAGGTTTTACATTTCAGCTGGTGGGCCCAGGCACGATTCCCTTCCCTGTGTGAACATCAGGTACTCTTCCTGCTAATCTTTAGGTGGTCCTCTCTTGGACCACAGGCAGCTTCCTCACATGTATGCACTGGCCTGTGTTCTGCTAAATATTCAAGGGAAGCCCTCTGCAGATTTCCTTCCAGATCTTTCTCAGTGCTGCCCTCTTCTTTCCAGTGTTCTGTCCTGCAAACCGTAGGGGCTCTGGTTTGCTAGACTCTTATACGCAGGGTGTATGGCCTTCTTCTGCCTCACGGCTTCTTCTGGTTTTCTGTCTGAGATGGCATTTACATGGCAAAAGACTATTTTAAAACTCCATGTGTTCCCACTCCCAGCCGTTAGGCCTGCTCTGCTAGATGAATGTTTTCTCCAGTAGAGACCCAGTGTCCAGCTGGCTTTAGGGAGATGCTCCTCCCCCATATACTGCTTTCTGTCTTCAAGTTGAAAAGTAGAAAGGTTGAAAGGTAGCTCCCACCCCTCAACTGCCCCATAAAGTCTTTTTCCCTTGTTGTAGTTGAGATGGAGGTAGTCTCATCTCTCTCTCTCTCTCCTTCTTAGTCTCTTTTATTTGTTTAGCTCTGTCACAGAAGACCTCAGCCTTGATGAGGAAGATGCACTCATTGTTTTGTGCAGTTAGGAAAAGTAAGTTGTAACCCTACTTATAAAAAAAGGAATTTATTAGCTTACGTGATGGAACCCAGGATTATAACAGGCTTCACAACAGATGTTCAACTCTTGGTTATCAAAATTGATTATGTTGAACCATGTAAACTTAAAACTATTTGACTTGTTAGACTTTCAAAAATGGAAACTTCATACTTTTTCTGTCTCTCAGCTCTGCTTTCACCTGCGTTGGTTCCCAAATGCCATTCTCAGTTTACTTTGTTAAGATGGCTATGCAGCCCTAGCTTGTGTCTTGTAAGATGCAAGTTCAGTGGAAACAATTCTGCTCTGTCCTAAGGGCTTAGTGAACAGTTCATGCTGCCCCATTGGCTCTCATGGGGTCATGTGTCCAATGCAGAGCCAATCCTGAGGCCACAGTGGAGTACTGGCTGGCCTAGGCCTGTGTTCGAGGTTTTAGAGCAAACAGTAGAGCACTCCCTGAACCACATGGCATGAGTGTCGGGAGGGCTGGGTTCCACCAGAGAAAGCAGGAAGGGGCCTCTGGGATGTGCTTAGATGATGAGAGTATCTTGCTTTGAATGGCTTTAGTTAAATTAAACATGTTCAGACCAGCTTATTAGAGGGGATACTCATAAGCTGTTCTCTGCACTCTCTTGCCTAGTTAGCTCAAGGCAATCCAGAATACACATAAATGTCATTTATGCAGGTGTTCTTACATTCTTTAAAAAAAATCAGATGTGTAAAATTGAATGTGCACAAGTGAACAGAAGCTAAGAGACAGTGGTAGTATTTTTGTTGCTGTGTTTTATTTAAAAATCTCTTTGCTTTCTTTGTGTTTTTAGTTAACTTCTGCTTTTCCCCTTAACATCTTGCTATAAAAAGAAATTAGATGTAATTATATTTTATGAATCTCAGTTGTCAGTTTAAGAAATTTTATCTGTGCTTTTAACAGTCACTAACTGAAGGTGGGAATGACAGTGATGAAGAATTGACCTGATTGACTTCTCTATGGATGTGCCCAATGTAGCATCTGTAGAAAGATGTGGTCTCTAAGAAAAAAGTAGGTAATGTAGATAATGCAACCTGGATTTAAAGATATGTGTGTGTTTGTGTGCATATATCTGTACAAATATAGACACATACATATAGGTATACTTTGAAATATGGTCATCAAACAGGGTATATCCTTATCTAAAAAAATAACTTGGAAGTCCAGGTTAAAGACAGTCTTCTATGCATTATTTTAAATTTAATTCTTTATCTGAACTTAGGAGTTGGAGGCCTGGGACACACCCATTTCTGCAGTTAAATCCTTACAAGACTTTAAAGAAAAACTTCCTTTTTCTGGGCCTCACTTTCTTCCTCTTTAAAAGAAGGGGAGAAGATGGTCCCTTTCAGATCTAGAATTCCATAATTCTCTAAATCATTCTCCATTGGCAATACAATAAATTCCAATGCTGTACAAAATAAGAAATAAATCTAATAATGGAATGCATCATACTAAGTAATTCAAACAACAAAGAATACATCAAGCCCTGGCTGGTGTAGCTCAGTGGATTGAGCGTGGGCTGGGAACCAAAGGATCCCGATTCGATTCCCAGTCAGGGCACATGCCTAGGTTGCAAGCCAGGTCCCCGTGAGGGCCATGTGAGAGGCAACCATACATTGCTGTTTCTCTCCCTCTCTGTCTCCTTCCCTTCCCCTCTCTCTAAAAATAAATAAAAATAAAATCTTAAAAAAAAAAGAAAGAAAGAGTACATCAAAAGCACCCATATGTAGTGTTTGACATGTGGATGAAATTTCTTCTAGAATTTTCTTTGCCTATATGCGCAAACATATATGTATATTACATAAACAAGTTTGACTATACTTGTTGTTCTGTAACCTACTGGCCAAATATGTCATTTGCTTTTATCGAAACTATAAATTTGTAGCCTCCTACCATCTGGGATCTAGGTGCTGTCCCACAATCTCTCTGTTTCCTTTGTCAACTGCCTTCCTTTCTTTCTTTCCCTCTCTCTCTCCCTCTCCCTCCCCTGTTCTTCAGAGGGGCTCGCTCAAACTGGGCCACAGCTGTATCTAGTCTCTCCTCCCTGTCAGAAGATATACTCATTTTCTGCCTCCAGAGATGAGAGAAGCCATTTTCTTCAACATCCTGTGCTCAATCCTACTAAAATAACTTACCTATGTTCATATACATCCTTCCCTTTTCCTTCCTGACATGATGAAGAATGTTCCTTGTCCTGCTCATGATTGGTCCACCTGTATTCTGGATCCCTGCATCTCCCAGAGTGGCATACCCCCATCTAGATCTTTTGTACTGAGCTCCCTAAAGCTCAACCCACTCCAGGGCCACTAGTCTCATCTCAATTCTTTGAACAGATCAGTCTCTTGTCTTAGACTGTTGCTGTTGTTCCTATTCCTGGAATGTTCTTTCCTCCACTCTTCCCAAGCCTGGCTACTTCTCATCTTTCAGATCTCCATTTAGATATCCTTACTTTACAAATGCTTCTCTACAGGCTCAGATGTTTCTTCACCTTGATTCTGCATCAGCACCATTCTTTCTTTGCTACCCCTAATAACCATAGACAGTATTCAATTATTGGTTTGTTCATTGTTTGTCTCTCTCACAAATTTAGAAACTTCATAAGGGCAGAAACTGTGCCTTAATCACTAAGGTATCCTTAGGACCCAGTAGAGTACCAAATACTGTTACCATTTATTAAATAAAAGAATGAATGAATAAACAAATACATTCCTAACTTAGGACACCATTTCGGTTGAAGAAAAGTTGACTTGATATTTTATCTAGGCCAACCTTACAAACATTTAGAGATTGAATTTTGTGGTATTGCTTGGAAGTCTTCATAATTCTGTTTCGGCCTTTTTTGAACAGTGTGTGCTGTTGTCTCACAGCCAGTAAAATTGTGACATACAGAGTCACATGAAAAATAAGACATGAATAAGCCCTGGCTGGTGTAGCTCAGTGGATTGAGTGCGGGCTGGGAACCAGAGGGTCCCGGTTCGATTCCCAGTCAGGGCACATGCCTGGGTTGCGGGCCAGGTCCCTAGTGAGGACCATGTGAGACGCAACCATACATTGCCGTTTCTCTCCCTCTCTGTCTCCCTCCCTTCCCCCCTCTCTAAAAATAAATAAATAAAAAATCTTAAAAAAAAAAAATAAGACATGAATAGACATGTTAATACGTTACATGAATGTAGTTCTTTTCCTTATTTATGTATTGAAAAATCAATATGGAAGAATTTTCTTTCTTTTTTTTGAAAAATTTTATTTATTTATTTTCAGAGAGAGGGGAAGGGTAGGAAAAAGAAAAGGAAAGAAACATCCATGTAACAGAGAAATATCGATTGGTTGCCTTTAGTAAGCACGCTGACTGGGGACTGAACCCGCAATCCAGGTGTGTACCCTAACCGGGAATTGAACCAGAGCCCTTTTGCTTTGTGAGATGATGCCCAACCAACTGAGCCACACCAGTCAGGGCTGTAAGAATTTGCTTATGAAATTGCCCTTATTTCATGGATATGATATAACACTGGAAAATTCTGTTGACTGATTAAGGATCTGTAGAGTTAAAACTTGTTGCAACCTGTTGTTACAAGAGGTCATAACAATCTCATTTTTACAGATACATGAATTTGTGGTTTGGGAAAAATTACTTAATTAGGTAAGACCATATTATTTCTGGTAAAGATGGTAGTTTTTAGAATTTTTGTTTTCCAATCTATTGAGATCAATAATAAAAAATGTTTTTGGAAAACACATTACTTACAAAATGTCCAAAATAATCACTGACACATAATTCAGTTGCTGAATAAAGAAGAAATGCATAATTTACATTTTTCACAATGGTCCTGCTAGCACACAGCAATGCAATACTCATAGTTGTCAATTACTGATAGGTGTTGTCTAACATTTAAGTTGAAGAATTACAAGATAGTTAAGTGGTTAAGTCATCTGCATCTCCTGTTAAAGAATTTTAGCTTTTACTGAAATAATTTTTATTATAGAGAGCAAATTGGCTTAATTTTTTATTTAAATGACAGCTTTTCTTTTCTGATTATGAAAATGATCATCTTTGTTAAAATTTGGAAAATATAGGAAAACAAAAAGCAGGAAATAAACATCACTCATAACTACAATACCTACTGGTAAAGCCTGTTTTTAGAACATACTATATATATTCTATGTAATTAGAATTATGCTATAAATATTGTTTTAAAACTTTTTTTACATTATATTGTGAAAATTTTTCTATTTCATTAGAAGTCTTTTTAAAAGGTTACCTATTAATGCCATAGTACTACAACATATTGTATCATAGTTTATTTAATCAGCTTCTAATTACAGGGAAACTGGGTTGTATTTTCACTTTTGCTGTTTTATAAATAATGCTATAGTGAACATTTTTAGATCTACATCTCTATGCATATTTTAAAATTATTTCCTGATAGTAACTTCTTAAAGTGGAGTTAATGAATCAATGGCAAGTCAGCACAACTAAACTTTGTTCTTCTAAAAGGATGCAAGGTAAAACAGAAGGGAAAGAATCTCATTGTATGGCCACCATATCTTTTGAAAATATTCTTGTTTCTTTTAGTAGCTCTTTGCAGACTAAGCTAAAGAAAGCTATTTCAATTTCCTAGTGGAGCACCATAATAAAGGTACACCTTATTAAAAATAAAATAACTCAATATAGAGAACATTGAGATCTAATAATTTAATCTATAACTTTGTACTACTGGACCAGGAAGGCAGGGACCAGATAGAGCTCCCCACTCTGTGTCCACAGAGTTTAGAAAATTGCCTGGCAGATAGCAATAAGTTAGGGGACAGGTAGTGAATGACTGAGTGAATGAACCCTTATTAAGTGATTGGTGTAACAAATTTTAGGCCCCAACAGCCCTTCCATGCATTTCAAGATCCATGAATCCTAATTTGTTTACTGACTCTCGCCATGGAAATGGTGTAACTTTGAGAGACACAAATTTTAATCTCAATTTTCTGTTATACTCTGTGACTTGTTGTTCTCAGTTCTCTGTAAAATGAGGCTGCAGTATCCAAGTTCTCTTGAAACTTCTGCCACTTCAAAAAAAATTGTAATTATAATCCAAAATATGTTCTCTTTTCCCCTCCTATGATTAAATCAATCCATTACTTTTGAAAGCCAGAAGCATTAAGAGTGCTAGAAAATATGTATTACAGAAAAGTCAGAGAGAACAAAGAGCATTGCTTGGATAAGCATGCTAGAAGTGGATTGGATTCTTAGCCCAGAATGACCTAATTACTTAGACTGCAGTTTTGAGACTTATCCCCTCCCTTCCTGGATATTTCTTTCAAATATTAAAAAAAAAACCCACTTACATATTTTGGAATTTATTTTGAGAAAATATCAATATTTTTTCACAGCATTTTTATTTTGATAAAATATGACTTCAGGAGCCTTAGGCCATTCTGACTTTTAAACACATTTACTTGCTTTCTTTTTTGTCTTAGTATAAAAGTAAAGTATACTTAATTCTAAAAAATGTGGTACCTGGAGAAAAGTTAAAAGAAGGAAGTGTGTTTTATTCTTTCCCTAATCTTGCTCTGTTGAGAATTGTGAGGATCAAATATTTCCTTTAAGGATCCATTTCTATTTTTGGAATAGACTAATGTGGTTACTGTTATAAAGGTTATGAAAATCAAGCTATCAGTGGGCATAAAGGAGGAAGTAATTTTGAATCCCTGAAGGATGAGTGGTATGTATGTGCAAATCCCCTGCCAGTTTGCTAGTTCCTTAAAAATGAGGACTGTGCTTTATTTTCTCGGTGGTCTAAATAGCCAGTTTGTTGCTTAGCCCATAGTAAGTGCTTATTCTTCCACATACTTATCCACATGAGTAGCCAATCTGAACACAGAGCAGACTCCCCTTGAAAAAATCAGTTGAAGGCTTCTTTGCACGCACATTAGAAAAGCTCTCAGGGAGCCATCTGAAGTTTCCCTTGAAGGGGGAGCTACAAAGCATCATGTCAGGCTGGCTGGCAGGGAATTAGCAGTTCTTAGTTCTGTGAAGGCTGAAGTTGTGGCTGTTTTCCTAGGGTGTTTACAGTTTTTCTGTCACCAAGTATGTCCACTGTTGTTACTAACTCAATTAGGGTTGTTACACAGTCAGTGAAGACTATGTTGCCTTGCAATGTCCCTACTTGGCCAGAATCTTAGGAAAAAGCTTCCCAATGGGGGAATAAATAGTATGAGACCCAACACTTGCTGGAACAGTACACAGCTATTCTCTGCACATGATGCCTAAGGTTTCATAAGATCATCCATAAATGTTTGTCCTGGGCATACTCTTTGTAAAGTACAATGTAGTTGCTGGAGATAGGAAGAAGTGTAAACAGAGGATGTGGAAGCACACATTGGAGTGCCACATATGGACCATGCTTTTCTTTCTCTAACTCATTGATTTCTCATAGGTTTTCAAATTATGGTGTTATTTCTACTTTACAGATGAGGAAACAGGCTCAGAGAGGTGAAGCACCCTCCTGAGGTCACACAGTTGGAAGCAGATAATAGAAGGATTGAATCCGTGTCTGCTTGGTCTCAAAAGCCTGTGTGCTTAACCACTAGTCTGTACTGCCTCCACAAATGTAAATTTGTGGAAGAGTATCACAGAGGTTTTCATATAGTGTCTTTAGGTCCTTCGTCCTGGCAGTGATTCTTTGAGTAGGTGACCCTTTTCTCATTTTACAAAGAAAAAACAAAAGCTGCAAGAGACCAAGTCACTTGCCCATGATCACTCAGCCTATCAGTGTTAGAGCTTAGATCTGACTGGGCCTAAAGTCAAGCTCTTTTCATTCAGTCCGTACATCTCCCCACTCTTGAAATGCTCATCACTGACATGAATGCACACAGTTACAAAAAGATTTACAAGCCCTCACCTAAGGCTTACTTGCACATTAAGAGTGATATTTTATGGATCCACAGGACTTCCGCCAAGATGGCGGTGTAGGTGGACACACTGTGCTACTGCTCACAACCAGAGAGTTTAAACAACGAACTCAATAGCGAAAAATAAACAACCAGAACAGACAGAATCGAACTGAAGGGAAGTCCGACACCCAGGAAGTTTGGGAGGATGTACATCCAGGCTGGTAAGTGGGGCAGAACCAAGCGGAGGAGCAGAGTAAGAGGCAGTTTTCCCGGAGGGGCTCACCCCACGAGCGCCTAACCAAAGCACAACCCTGAGCAACGGGTGAACTTCGCAGGCCGGCGGCGGAACCAGAGAGGCCAATGGGAACCAGCAGGCCGAGACTGGCGGAAAAGGCAGTGGGGAACTGGGGAGCAGAGGGTGATAAGGAGCAGCAGTGAACAGCAGACGCCATTGCTCCCTCCCAGGCCCTGCCCCCAGAGGAAACATCACGAAAAAACGGCCCAGGTTGCCAGGCACTGACAAACACCTAAGACTCCGACAGGTGCACCAAGATAAAAAAGAATGAAAATGGCCAAAATGAAAGATCAGAACAAATTACAACTAACGGACGAAGAGATAGCCAAATTAACAGATGCCCGGTTTAAAACACTGGTAATCAGGATGCTCACAAAACTGGAAGAAAGGTGGATGCAAATAGTTGAACAAATGAAGAATACGATAAAGATAATAGAGGAAGATTTACAGGGAACCGATAGGGGAAAAAAAGGAAGCTGGGACTCAAACCAATGGGGTGGACCAGAAGGAAGAAACAAGAATTCAAATAAATGAGGAGGGACTCAGGAACCTCAGAGACATTTGTAAACAACCCAACATCCAGATCATAGGGCTGCCAGAAGGACAAGAGGAAGACCAAGAAATTGAATGTATTTTTGAACAGATAATGAACGAGAACTTCCCAAATCTGGCAAAGGAAATAGGCTTCCTGGAAGTCCAAGAAGCTCCTGGAAGTCCAAGAACCCCAAAGAAGTGGGACCCAAAGAGGAACACACCAAGGCACATCATAATAACATTACCCAAGATTAAGAATAAGGAGAGAATCCTACAAGCAGCAAGAGAAAAGGAGACAGTTACCTACAAAGGAATTCCCATAAGACTGTCAGCGGATTTCTCTAAGGAGACCTTCCAAGCAAGAAGGGGCTGGAGAGAAGTGTTTCAAATTATGAAAAGCAAGGACCTACAACCAAGAATAATCTATCCAGCAAAACTGTCATTTAGAATGGAAGGGCAGATTAAGTGCTTCTCAGATAAGGTCAAGTTCAAGGAGTACATCATCACGCAGCCTTTACTATATGAAATGTTAAGGGGTTTTATATAAGGACTCATGAGAGAAGGCACCGAGGCCAGATCAGCTACCGGGGAACTCAGATCAGCCACAGCCAAGACGCTTGTGAGGTAAGCAAGCAAAATACAACCAGAGAAACAAATTATAA
>PVJI01029460.1:0-16919 GCA_004026765.1 Micronycteris hirsuta
CAACAAACTGGATAAACTGGATGAAAAGGATAAACTCCTAGAAACACACAACCTACAGAGATGGAAATATGAACAAACAGAAAATTTGAGCACACCTATAACCAGTAAGGAAGTTGAATCTGTGATTTAAAAAAAAATCTTTCAACAAAGAAAAGCTTCACTGATGAATTCTACCAAACATTTAAAGAATTAATACCACCAATCCTCCTCAAACTCTTCCCAAAAGTGAAAAGGAAAAAACACTTTCAAAATATTTCTGAGACCAGAATTACCCATCCATACCAAAGCCACACAAAGATTCTACAAGAAAACTACAGACCAATATCCCTAATAAACATTGATTCCAAAATTTTCAACAAAATACTAGCAAACTAAATTGAGTTGGAAAGGATTCCTGCAATGCAAGGGAGATTCGAAATATGAAAATCAATCGGTATAATACACCATTTCATAACAGAATGAAAGACAAAAACCACATGTGTGGGAGTTCTTTCCACACACGTGAAAACACGCAGTCCCAGGAATTTACGCGTAAAGAGCTCAGCTCCGCGTGAGGAAAAATTATTCCCATGTGGACAAGCATGGATCACGTCAGTGGAAAAGGAATTCTCTAATGGTAATTTGGCAAAAATGTATCTCAAGAAATTCTCTGACTTGCTGAGTCTCTGCCTCCCAGAGTCAAGAGACTTAAGTTAATGAGTCCATGAAATTCTTCTCTGTCTCAATGCTTTATGGTCCTAAGAGTTAACAGCTCTAGTTAGCTTACCCTCAATTTACTTGTCTCCTGTTTAATGTACTACCCTGGTCCTGTCTGCCACCGGACCTGAATTTACAACCTAATGCTCTGTACCCTAAATGTTTACCTTACTGAGTAAACCTACCCCTTATTTATTCCCTTCCCATATATCCTCATGACCTTGCTGAAGACCCCTGTTCTGCATAAATTCATGAATAATCAATCCAATGTAAATGTGCCCTAAAGCTTCTAATAAAAAACCCGGCTGAGCTACACCCGGGGCCTTTTCCAAGATGGAGGGAAAGACCTGTGTCTGCCGGACTCTATTCTCCAAGCGTGTCTCTGGGTGAGATTGATTCATGCATCAGGGTACGGTCCCCCACGGATTTCGCTGGGACAAAATCCCAGCATCACACATGATTATCTCAGTTGATTCAGAGAAAGCATTTGACAAGATTCAACACCTTTTCATGATTAAAAACAAACAAACAAACTAGGAATAGAAGAAAACTATCTCAACATAATAAAGGCGACATATGAAAAGCCCACAGCAAACATCATACTCAGTGGCAAAAGACTGAAAGCTTTTCCTGTAAGACCAGGAACAGGACAAGAATGCTTATTTTTGCCACTTGTATTCAGTGTAGTACTAGAAGTACTAGCTATAGCAATTAGGCAAGAAGAAGAAATAAAATTTCTTCCAAACTGCATCCAAATTGGAAGGAAAGAAGTAAAATTATCTCTGTTTGCAGATGACATGATCTTATATGTAGAAAACCCTAAATATTCCACAAAAGAACCTGTGAGAACTAATAAATGGATTCAGCAAAGTTGCAGGATAGATACAAAATCAACACACAAAAATCAGTTGCATTTCTATACACTAATAAGGAACAACCTAAAAAAGAAATTAAGACACAAATCCAAGGGTACAATGCTGCCCCTCCCTCAGCAGCGGGAGCAGTGGAGGAGCCATGCAGAGAGCCCCACACTCCAGCAAACAAGGTGCTGCAAACAGCACAGAGTGTGCAGGTGGTGATCTGCACACCACCTGGGCAGTGCCTGTGGCATGCTGCCCACCAGCCCCGGGGCCTGAGGGTAGGCACTGTCTGGACACTGTGCATAGCCCCCAGTCTGCTTTACATGGGTAAATTCACAAACAGGAATGGATAACAACCAAAATAGTATTAGAACAGTGGGAGTCCGCAATATTGCACAGAATGTGTTGGGAAACATTGTTTACTGTAGTCTGCCTGAAATTGGGAAAAAACTGAACAAACAAGATGAGTTTGATGCTTTGAAAAGTGTGAAAGCTTCTAGTCAACTCTACCATCCTCTGTCAGAAGTAACTGAAATTAGTGAATCTCTTGCAGAAAATCCAGGACTTGTCACCAAATTTTGTTACAAAGGTGGTTGGCTGATCAGGATGACAGTGAGAATCCTTCAGAACTAGATGAACTAATGCGTGAAGAAGTATCTGAGAAATAGATAAAATCTATAGAGGAGTGAAAATGGAAGCCCCTAAATAAAGTAATATGAAACAACTTTTTAAAAAAGAAATAAATCCATTTATAATAGCATCAAAAAGAATAAAATAGTTAGGAATAAACTAACCAATGTGAAAACTACAAAATGTTACTGAAAGAAATTAAAGACACAATAAATGGAAAGACATCCTGTGCTCGTGGATTTGATGACTTAATACTGGTAAAGATGTCAATACTACTCAAAGCCATAATCAGATTTAGTAATCTATCAAAATCCCAATGATGAAAATATTTTACTTAATATTTATTCATTATCTATTTAATATTATTTGCAGAAATAGAAAACTCCATCCTACAATTTTAATGGATGTCAAGGAACTTGGAATAGCCAAAACAATCTTGAAGAAAATAGCAAAATTGGGATCTTACTGATTTCCTTTACTGACTTCGTGATTTCAAAATTTACTACAAAGCTACAGTAATCAAAATAGTGTAGTACTGGCATAAAGGTAGATACATAGACCAATGTTACAGAATAGAGAGCCCAGAAATAAGCACTCATATATATGGCCAAATGAATTTTGACAAGTTTGCCCAGGCTATTCAATGGGAAAGTATAGGCTTTCAACCAATAGTGTTAGGAAAACTACTAATCCACATACTAAAGAATGAAATTGGACCCTTACCTTCACCATATATAAAAATTAACACAAAACAGACCAAGGCCCTAGCTGGGTTGCTCAGTTTGTTAGAACATCATCCCGTACATCAAAATGTTGTAAGCTGGATTCCAGGTCAGGGTACATACCTAGGTTGCGGATTCAATCCCTGGTCAGGGTGTGTATGGAAGGCAACCAATTGATGTTTCTCTCTCTCTCCCTCCCTTCCCCTTTCTCTAAAATCAGCAAACATATCCTTAGGTGAGGATTAAAAAAACATCTTTAAAAATGTACCAAGAACCTAAATGTAAGAGCTAAAACCACAAAATTGTTAGAAGAAAACCTAGGAAGAAATCTTAATGAGCTTGGACATGACAATGATTTCTTGGATATGACACCATGAAAAGAACAGAAAATGAAGGTAGAAACAAATACATTGGACTATATCAAACTTAAAAACTTCTGTGCATCAAAAGACACACTCAACATAGTGAAAAGGCAATCTACAGAATATGAGAAATTATTTGTAAATCATGTACTTGATAAAGGGTTTATATCTGGAGTATATAAAGAACTCTTACAGCTCAACAAAAAACCTAAACAACCTTATTTAAAAATAGAAAAAGAACTTGAATACACATTTATTCAAAGAAGTCATGCAAATGGCCAACAGCACATAAAAAATGCTCAACATCAATTAAGGAAATTCACAACAAGCCTCAATGAGACACCAAATCACACCCATTTGGATGACCACTATCAAAAAGAGAGAAAGAGAGAGAAAATAACAGGTGTTGGTGAAGATCTGGAGAAATTAGAACATCTGTGCACTGTTGGTGAGAATGTAAAATGGTGCAGCCACTATGGAAAACAGTATGGTGGTTCCTCTAAAAATTAAAAATAGAATTATGATATGATTCCAGCAATCCTACTTCTTGGTAAATAGCCCCAAATATTGAAATTAGGGACTTACAAGAGGCATTTCCACACCCATGTTCATAGCAGCATTATTCACAATAGTTACAAGGAAGAAGCAACTCAAGTGTCCTCCAATGAATGAATGGACAAACAAAATGTGGAGTATTATGCAGCCTTAAAGAGGAAGGAAATTCTGGACTTCTGGCCAAGATGGAAGCATAAGTAAATACACTTTTCCTCTGCGCACAACCAAAAGAAAGACATCAACAAATTTAAAAACAAAAAACAAATTTAAAAACAAGAACTGCCAGAAAATTGAACTTTATGGAACTCTAACAACCAAGGAGTTAAAGAAGAAACATTCATCCAGACCCCTAGGAGGGTCAGAAGGAGCAGCTGGGGCAGAGAGGTTTCTTGGCAAGGCAGCGGCTGGAGGACTGGTGTGGGTGAGGAGGTGGCTGGTGGTCCCATATTTGCGTGCAGGAGGAACAACTGGGGAGCAAGACAGACTGCACAACCCAGGGTTCCAATGGGGGAAAATAAAGCCTCAAAACCTATAATTGAAAAAACCTGTGGGGGTTGAGGCAGCAGGAGAAAGTCCCAGCCTTACAGGAAAGTTCACTGGAGAGACTCACAGGGTCCTAGAAGGTACACAAACCCACCCACCTAGGAATTAGCACCAGAAGGGCCCAATTTGCTTGTGGATATGACTGAAAGCCAACTGAGAGCTAAGCAAGCAGCATTGTTTTCTCTGGGACCCCTCCCCTACGTACAGCATCACAATGCAGTCATGTGGGTTACCCCGCCCTGGTGAACACCTAAGGCTCCACCCCTTACTACACAACAAGCATACCAAGACAAAAAAAAAAAATGACCCAAATGAAAGAACGCATCAAAGCTCCAGAAAAAAATACAACTAAGTGATGAAGAGATAGCCAACCTATCAGATGCAGAGTTCAAAACACTGGTGATCAGAATGCTCATAGAAATGGTTGAGTATGATCACAAAATACAAGAAAAAAATGAAGGCTATGTATAGGGAACCAACAGTGAAGGGAAGGAAACTGGGATTCAAATCAATGGTTTAGAATGAAAGGAAGAAATAAACATCCAACTGAAACAGAACAAAGAAACAAGAAGTTAAAAAAATGAGGAAAGGCTGAAGAATCTCTGGGATAACCTGAAACATTCCAATATCCAAATTATAGGGGTACGAGAGGGAGAACAACAGCAAGAAATTGAAAACTTATTTGAAAAAAATAATGAAGGAAAACTTCCCTAATTTGGCAAAGGAAATAGACTTCCAGGAAGTCCAGGAAGCTCAGAGAGTCCCAAAGAAGTTGGACCCAAGGAAGCACGCACCAAGTCATATCATCATCAAATTACCTAAGATTAAAGATAAGGAGAGAATCTTAAAAGCAGCAAGAGAAAAGGAGACAGTTACCTACAAAGGAGTTCCCATAAACTATCAGCTCATTTCTCAAAATAAACCTTGCAGGCAAGAAGCGGGTGGAAAGAAGTATTGAAAGTAATGAAAGGCAAGAACCTACAGCCAAGATTACTCTATCTAGTAAAGCTATCATTTAGAATGGAAGGGCAGATAAAGTGCTTCCCAGACAAGGTCAAGTTAAAGGAGTTCATCATCACCAAGCCATTATTATATGAAATGTTAAAGGGACTTATATAAGAAAAAGAAGATCAAAAATATGAACAGTAAAATGAAAACAAACTCACAACTATCAATAACCAAACCTAAAAAAACAAAAACAAAAATGATCTAAGCAGACAACTAGAACAGGAACAGATTCACAGAAATAGAGATCACAGGGAGGGTTATCAGTGGGGAAGGTGAGGGGGGAGAATGGGGGAAAGGTACAGGGAATAAGAAGCATAAATGGTAGGTACAAAATAGGCAGGGGGAAGTTAAGAATAGTATATGAAATGTAGAAGCCAAAGAACTTATATGTACAATCCATGGACATGAACTAAGAAGGGGGAATGATGGTGGGTGGGGGGTACAGGATGGAGGGGAATAAAGGGGAAAAATGGGACAACTGTAAAAGCATAATCAATAAAATATTTTTTTATTTTTTAATATATTTTATTGACTATGCTATTACAGTTGTCCCATTCCCCCCCCTTTATTCCCCTCTGCCCTGCACACCTCCTCCCACCCATATTCTCCCCCTTTAGTTCATGCCCACGGGTCATACATAAGTTCTTTGGCTTCCACATTTCCTATACTATTCTTAACCTCCCCCTGTCTGTTTTCTACCTACCATTTATGCTACTTATTCTTCGTACCTTTTCCACCACTCTCCCCATCCCACTCCCCTGCTGATAACCCTCCATGTGATTTCCATTTCTGTGGTTCTCTTCCTGTTATAATTGTTTGCTTAGTTTTTGTTTTTGTTTTTGTTTTAGGTTCAGTTGTTAATAGCTGTGAGTTTGTTGTCATTTTACTGTTCATAGTTTTGACCTTCTTTTTCTTAGATAAGTCTCTTTAACATTTCAATATAATAAGGGCTTGGTGATGATGAACTCCTTTAACTTGACCTTGTCTGGGAAGCACTTTATCTGCTCTTCCATTCTAAATGGAAGCTTTACTGGATAGAGTAATCTTGGATGTAGGTCCTTGCTTTCATGACTTGGAGTACTTCTTTCCAGCTCCTTCTTGCCTGCAACGTTTCTTTTGAGAAATCAGCTGACAGTCTTATGGGAACTCTTTTGTAGGTAATTGTCTCCTTTTCTCTTGCTGCTTCTAAGATTCTCTCTTTGTCTTTAATCTTGGGTAACTTAATGATGATGTGCCTTGGTGTGTGCTTCCTTGGGCCGAACTTCTTTGGGATTCTCTGAGCTTCCTGAAAGTCTATTTCTTTCACCAGCTTGGGAAGTTCTCCTTCATTATTTGTTCAAATAAGTTTTCAATCCCTTGGTCTTCCTCTTCTCCTTCTGGCACCCCTATGACTCGGATGTTGGGATGTTTAAAGATGTCCTGGAGGTTCCTAAGCCTCTCCTCAGTTTTTTGAATTCTTATTTCTTCATTCTTTTCTGGTTGGATGTTTTTTTCTTCTGCTGGTCCACTCCGTTGATTTGAGTCCCAGTTTCCTTCTCATCCCTATTGGTTCCCTATTTCCCCTCATTTCCTTTATATTATCTTTCATTTGTTCAACTAATTGCGACCATCTTTCTTCAAATACTGTGAGCATCCTGAGTACCAGTGTTTTGAACTGTGCATCTGATAGGTTGGCTATCTCTTTGTCATTTAGTTGTATTTTTTCTGGAGCTTTGATGTGTTCTTTCATTTGGGCCATTTTTTTTTTTCTCGGTGCGCCTGTTATTTTAAGGGGCAGAGCCTTGGGTGTTCACCAGGGTGGGGTAACCCACTTCGTTGTGTTGTGACGCTTCTGTGGGGGCAGGGCCTGAGAGAACAATGGTGCTTGCACTGTTCTCCGAACTTCCCCAGCTACCCACAAGCAATTTGGGCCCTTCTTTGCTGGCTCCAGGGTGAGCGGGTGGGCCAAGTCCCTGTGGGTCTCCCCAACAAACTCTCCTGTGAGGCCAGGAGTTCTTCCCACTGCCGCCTCAACCCCCACAGGTGTTTTTAATCGGTGGTTTGAGGCTTTATTCCCCTGCATTGGTGGGCCACACAGTCTGTTCCGCTCCCCAGCTTTTCCTCCCGGTTTATCTGTGCGTGAATGAGGGACTGCCCGGTCCACCAGTCTCAGCCCTGGTTTTGCCGAGTGTGCCCGCCGCGTTTTTTCCAGGAGCACCCGCCACAGGCCTCTACGGGCAGCTGGAGCGTTGCTGGTACCACTCCACAGACCACGTCTCGCCAAGCGCTCTCCTCCCGGCTCCGCCCCACTTACCAGTCTGGATGAACGTGTCTTCTTTAACTCCTTGGCTGTCAGACTTCCACTCAGTTCAGTTTTCTGTCAGACCTGGCTGTTTTTGTTTTTTAAATTGTTGTTTTTCCTCTTTTGATTGTGCGAGGAGGCATAGTGTGTCTACCTACACCTTCATCTTGGCCAGAAGTTCCTTGAATTCTTATTTCTTCATTCTTTTCTGGTTGAATGTTTCTTTCTTCCTTCTGGTCCACAGTGTCCTTTGATTTGAGTCCCAGTGTCCTCCCCATCACTGTTGGTTCCCTGTACATTTTCCTTTATTTTACTTAGCATAACCTTCATTTTTTCATCCAATTTGCAACCATATTCAACCAATTCTATTAGCATCCTGATTACTAGTGTTTTGAACTGTGCATCTGATAGGTTGGCCAACTCTTCATAGCTTAGTTGTATTTTTTTCTAGAGTTTTGACCTGTTCTTTCATTTGGGCCATTTTTTTTTTTTGTCTCAGGGTGCCTGTTGTGTAGTAAGAGGCGGAGCCTTAGGTGTTCACAAGGGCAGCGTTGCCCACATGGTTGTATTGTGATTCTGTATGTGGGGGAGGGGTCCGAGAAGGAACAATGGTGCTTGCTCTGCTCTCTGATGGTTTTCAGTCACTTCCTCCACTACCCCCAAGCAAATTGGGCCCTTCTGGTGCTGATTCCTGGTGGGTGGGCTTGTGTACCTTCTAGGACCTTGTGGGTCTCTCCAGTGAACTCTTCTGTGAGGCTGGGAGTTTCTCCTGCTGCTGCCTCAACCCTCACAGGAGTTTTCAGTCAGAAGCTTTGAGGCTTTCTTTCCCCACTGGAACCCTGGGTTGCGTGGTCTCTCTTACTCCCCAGTTGTTCCTCCTGGTTCATCTGCACACCAATGTGGGACAGCCTGCTCCATTAGCTGCTGCCTCACCAGGTCCTCCAGCTGCTGCCTTGCGGCCAGCTGTAGCCTTGCCCTGATCCATAATCTGCCACCTTGCTGGGTCAACCAACCACTGCCTTGCCACGAGTCCTCCCCGCCTGGCTGCCCATTTCCGCCCCTCCTACCAGTCTGGATTTCTTCTTTAACTCTTTGGTTGTCGGACTTCCATACAGTTTGATTTTCTGTCATTTCTGGTTGGTTTTTTTTTTGTTTTTAAATTGTTTTTGCCCTTCTTTTGGTTGTGCAAGGAGGCACAGTGTGTCTACCTACACTTCCATCTTGGCTGGAAGTCCTCTAAAATATATTTTTTAAAAAAGGAAGGAAATTCATCTACATGCTATGACATTAATGAACTTTGAGAACATTTTGATAAATGAAATAAGCCAGTCACAAAAAGACAAATACTATAGGATTCCAGTTATATGAAATACATAGAACAGTCCAATTCACAGAAACAGAAAGGAGAATGATGGTTTCTAGGGGATGACAGAAGGGGAAAATGGAGTTGTTGTTGAATGGGTGTAGAGTTCTAACTATGCAAGATAAAAAGAGTTTTGAAGGTTGATTATGCAACAAAGTGAATACACTTAGCACTACTGCACTTAGAAATAAATAAGATTGTAAGTTTTATGTTATGTGCTTTTGTTACACTAAATCACTGTGAAAAAACAGTATGGAATTTCCTCAGAAAACTAAAAATGGAACTGCCTTTTGATTCAGCAATTCCACTGCTTGGATTATACCCTAAGAATCCCAAATCTCCAATTCGAAAGACTTAAGCACCCCTATGTTCATAGCAGCATTATATAATAGCCAAGTGCTGGAAACAGCCTAAGTGTCCATCAGTAAATGAGTAGATCAAAACTGTGGTATATTTACACAATGGAATACTACAGAGAAGAAAGAAAGAAGGAACTCCTATCTTTTGCAACAGCATAGATGAAACTGGAGAATATTATGCTAAGTGAAATAAGCCATTGGTGAAAGACAAATACTATATGATCTCATCTGTAAGAGGAATCTAATGAACAAAATAAACTAACGAGAAAATAGAACCATAAGCATGGAAACATGGAACAAACTGACTGCAACCAGAGGGGAGAGGGGAGGGGGATAAAGGTGGAAAGCAGTGGAAGGGACTAGTCAAAGAACATGTATGAATGACCCATGGACATGGACAATGGAGTGGGGATTGACTGCAGGAGCAGGTGGTGGGCTGTGAGGAGGAAGAAGGCAAAGGAGAAAAATCTGGACAACTGTAATACAATAACAATAATAATTTTTTAAAAGATTTTATTTATTTATTTTCAGGGCGAGGAGAAGGGAGGGGGAAAGAGCAATGTATGGTTGCCTCTCACGTGGCCCCCACTGGGGACCTGGCCTGCAACCCAGGCATGTGCCCCGACTGGGAATCGAACCGGGACCCTCTGGTTCCCAACCCGCGTTCAATCCACTGAGCTACACCAGCCAGGCTAATAATAATAATTTTTAAAAAGATTTTATTTATTTATTTTTAGACAGAAGGGAATGGAGGGAGAAAGAGATGGGGAGAAACATCAGTGTTTGGTTGCATCTCACGTGGCTTCCCTGGGGCCCTGGCCTGCAACCCAGGCATGTGCTCTGACTGGGAATCGAACCGGCGACCCTTTGGTTCGCAGCCTGCGCTCAATCCACTGAGCTACATCAGCCAGGGCTGCTAATAATAATAATAATATTTTTTTAAAACTGAACAATATTTCATTGGATGTACACAAATTTTTTTATCCATTCATCAACTGACAGACACTTGGGTTGTTTTCAGCTCTTGGCTATTTTAGCTAGTGTTACTATGAACACACATGTACAAGTATTTATTTGAATACCCGTATGGATTTTTTTCTTAATGCAACTCCTCCTTGCCCTTAGATGTGGGAAAACAAAGAATATAAGTTAAGGGACTAAAAATAAAATTAACATTTAAATAGCATATTAATAATATTTTAAGTCTTAATTAGTAATAATAATATTTAAATTAATAGTATTTTAAAAAACACCTGTATTTAACACATGTTATCTCATGTATTATTATAATTCTAAAGTAGACAACCACTTTATAAACCAGAAAACAGGCTCAGAAGGTTAAATAATTTGTTGATGGTCACACAGCCCAGGTTTTTCTGGCTCCACACTGCCGTTCTAACTATC
Source organism: Micronycteris hirsuta (assembly GCA_004026765.1). Classification (NCBI taxonomy): domain Eukaryota; kingdom Metazoa; phylum Chordata; class Mammalia; order Chiroptera; family Phyllostomidae; genus Micronycteris; species Micronycteris hirsuta. The sequence goes on from PVJI01029460.1 coordinate 10,784, forward strand.
TCATCAAACTAGCATTGGAGGTGAGTGAATAGATGAGAGGTACATTGCCTTGACGAGTAATTCTTACCAAACTCTTACCTTGGTAAAGTTATCATGCAGAAATGAATGGTACAAAAACCCTGGCTATGTGCACAAGCCCAGAGAAAGAAAGAGTGGGGATGCTTACCATGCTTTTTAGGTGTATGTAGACTGATCCCCAGAATCACCCTAGACCCTTCCCTCCAGCTGATTATCTGAATGAATAAAGCTGTTCCAGCCCCCTATATCCTCACCCTGGTTCAGAGAACAAGCTTCCCCTGACACAGTAGGACTGGACATGATCCATGTCACGACTGGACAGAGGTGGGCTACGTACCCAGGGCTGGCTGCACCATGCCTAGGTCTCCTGTCCTCTCTTTGGAGAGTTCCTGCAGGCACTGGTCTCGTTCCTCCCTCAGCACTCGTAGCACATCACATAGTCGAGGGAGGGCTCCAACCTGCAAATCCAAAACCAAGAATGCTCATCATTACAACTAAGTTGATTCTACCACATAAGGACTTACTATGAGCAAGAATGGAGCTACACAATGGGGATTCAAATTCAGGAACACAAATCACCTGCTCACAAGAAACTCCTAGTCCACAGTGAGGCACAGGCAGCCATTTTTAGGAGGGAGTTCAGAACAACAATCTGCAGCTTGTCCACTGCAAATCTTTCCCTTAAGTTTATCAAGGCTTCCAAATCCAACAAACGATTTGCTTTCTGGGCACCTCACTGTTAGTCTATAGGATTTAATATATTCCACTCCAATTGTGTTTGTTTCTAATGTTTCAAAAGGTTATTGGTCTATATCAAACCAATAGTGGCTGCAGGGAGGAGTTGAAAAGGAGAGCTGAGGCAGGACTGGCACACAGTCCTGGCTTCCCAACTCTTCCTAGAGTAGATTTCCAAAGCATGGCTCCATTCTTTCATTCATACCTGAGACTTTAAGAAAATGTGAATGAATGAATGAATGTACAACTGAACAGAGCTCAAAACTGAACTCCTACTTTACTTTCTACAAAGTATGGAATCATAATATTACAGATTCCTTTCACGTACATTGACTTACTCAACTCTCAAAATAACCCTATAAAACTCCCAGCAAAGTGGAAATAAAAAGAATATACTGCAACTTAATAAAGGCCATATATGACAAACGCACAGCTAACATCATACTCAATGGTGAAAAGCTAAAAGTGTTTCCCTTAAGATCAGAATCAAGACAAGGATGTCCTCTTTCACCACTTTTATTCAACATAGTACTGGAAGTCCTAGCCACAGCAATGAGAGTAGAAAAAGAAATAAAAAGCATCTCAATTGGAAAGGAAGAGGTAAAATTGTCATTATTTGCAGATGACATGATATTATATAGAGAGAACCGTAAAGATTCCACCAAAAAAACTATTAAAACTGATAATGAATTCAGTAAAGTAGCAGCATATAAAATCAATATTAAGAAATTGGCTGCATTTTTATATACCAATAACAAACTATCAGAAAGATAAATTAAGAAAACAATCCCATTTACAATTGTATAAAAAATACCTAGGAATAAATTTAACCAAGGTAAAAGACCTGTACTCAAAAAATTATAACAATTGAGAAGAAATTGAAAAAGGTACAAATAAATGAAAACAAACAAGCGAGCAACATATAACCAGAGACATTGAAATTAAGAACAAACTGACAGTAACTAGAGGGGAGGGGAGTGAGAGATAACAGGGAAAAGAAGGGAAAGGGTCATCAAGGAACATGGATAAAGGACCCATGGACAAAGCCAAAGGGGTAGGATTGAGGGTGGGAGGTGGGAGTGGGTGGGGTGGGGGAAAGTGGTGGTGGGAAAATGGAGAGAACTGTATTTGAACATTAATTAAAAAATGATTTTAAAAAAGGAAACATACCATACTCATGGATAGGAAGAGTTAACATTGGTAAAAATGTCTATACTACCCAAAGCAATTTATAGATTTGAAGAAATTCCTATCAAAATACCAGTGGTATGTTTTCAGAACTAGAACAAGTAATCCTAAAATTTATATGGAACCACAAAAGATCCCAAATAGCCACAGCAATCTTGAGAAAGAAGAACGAAGTTGGAGGTACCACACTACCTGATATCAAACTATACTACAAGACTACAGTCATCAAAACAACATGGTATTGGCATGAAAACAGACACATAGATCAATGGAACAGAACAGAGAGCCCAGAAATAAGACCACACCTATATGATCAATTAATATTTAACAAAGGAAGCAAAAACATACAACAGGGAAAATACAGGCTATTCATTAAATGGTGTTGGGAAAATTAGATACATGCAAAAAATGAAAGTAGATCACCGTCTTACACCATATACAAGAATAAAATCAAAATGGATTAAAAACTTAACTGTAACACTCAAAACCATAAAACTCCTAGAAGAAAACATAGGCAGTAAAATCTCAGACATTGCTTTTAGCAATATTTTCTTATACATCTCCTTGGACAAGATAAACAAAAGAAAACATAAACAAATGGGATTACATTAGACTAAAAAGTTTTTGCACAGCAAAGGAAACCATCAACAAAACACAAACAACCTACCAATTGGGGGAAGATATGCACTAATGATACATCTGATAAGGGGTTAATATCCAAAATTTATAAAGACCTTCTTAACACACATACATCTTAACACACATACTTCTTAACATACACAAAAAAATCCCCAAATAATTCCATTAAAAAAATGGGTAGAGGACCTGAATAGACATTTCTCTAAAGAGAGACATACAGATGACCGATAGACGCATGAAAAGATGGCACTAATCATCAGATAAATGCACATTAAAATCACAACAAGAATTACAACCTCACACCTGTCAGAATGGCTATCATCAATAAATCAACAAACAACAAGTGTTGCCAGGATGTGGAGTAAAGGGAACCCTCTTTCATTGTTGGTGGGATTGCAAATTGGTGCAACCACTGTGGAAAACAATATAGAGTTTCCTCAAAAAACTAAAAATAGAACTATCCTATGACCCAGCAATTCCACTTCTGGATATTTATCTGAAGAAATCCAAAACACTAAGTCAAAAAGATATACGAAGCATATTTACAATAGCCAAGATACGAAAGCAACTCAAGTGCACATCAGTAGACAATTGGATAAAGTGGCACATATATACAATGAAATATTACTCAGCCAAAAAAAGGAATGAAATCTTACTATTGCAACAACATAGACTTAGAGGGTATTTTGCTGAATGAAATAAGTCATACAGAGAAAGACAAATATCATATGATTTCACTTATATGTAAAATCTAAAGAACAAAATAAATGAACAAGCAAAACAGAAACAGACTCATAGATACTGAGAAGAAACTAATAGTTTCCAGATGGAAGGGAAATTGGGGGCTAGGTGAAAAAGGTGAAGGGATTAAGAAGTACACATTGGTAGTTACAAAACAGTCATTGGTAGTTACAAAACAGTCATGGGTAGTTACAAAACAGTCATTGGTAGTTACAAAACAGTCATGGGGATGTGATGTTACAAAACAGCATAAGGAATATAGTTAATAATACTGTAATAACTGTGTATGGTGCCACGTGGGTACGAAACTTATGGGGGGGAATCCCTCTGTAAATTATATAAATATTTAACCACCATGTTGTACACTTGAAACTAATACAAAATAATATTGGATTTCAACTGTAAGTAAAAATTAAAAATAAAATAAAAATTAACCCATAAAAAGAAACAGAAAGGGCAAGACCCACAATGGTTAGGGGATATGACCACGGTTATCCCCTGAGGGACTTCAATTTCAATAACCAACCTTCCAACAGGTAAAAGACCAGATTTTATACCCTCTTGACAACCAAAAGGTTTCATACTATATGATTACATTTATATAACATTCTTGAAATGATGTAATTATAGAAGCGGGGAACATATTAGTTGCTGTCGGGAGTTAAGGAAGGGGTGTGACTATAACAGAGCACCACGAAGGATCTTTGGGTAAGAGAAATGTTCTGTACCTTGATTGTATCACCACCAATATCATGGATGATCAGTCAAAACCTTGCTCACTTCTGAACACTAAAAGAAAAATAACACTTGTTGTTGCTGCCACTGAGATTATTTTGATTGTTATGCAGCATAGCTGTCTGACACAGGGTGGGGAATAGATCTTCGGGCAGCATCAATGTGATAGATAGGAAGTGAAGTTTCCCAAAATTGGGTGGCAATTTGCACTGTTGGAGATTGGAGAAAGAGGGTATTCCACAAAGAAGTCTTGAGAGCAATGGAGCAAGATCAGAAATGAGGGAAGACCTACAATGGGAAACACCTCTCCAAGAAAAGTTCAACTTCTTTGCTGTTTTTCCCCTGGAACTATAGTAAAATAGTAATCAGAGGACAGTTTAACTTTTTCTTCTCATCCTGCACTTCTTTTTTTTTAAGTTGTAGTAAAATATATATAACATAAAATTTACCATTTTTACCATGTTTAAATATACAATTCAGTGGCCCTGAGTACATTCACAGTGCTGTACAACCATCATCACTATCCATCTCCAGAATTTTTCAACATCCCAGCAGAAACTCTGTCTCCGTTAACCACTAATCCCCATCGCCCCCTCCTCCTACCCTTGGCAACCTCTATTCTACTTTCTGACTCTATGAATTTGCCTATTCTAAGTAGTTTGTGTAAGTAGAATCATACAGTATTTGTTCCTTTGGGTCAGGCTTATTTCCCACTCATGCTGCAGCATCTATAAGAATTTCATTCATATGTAAGGCTGAATAATATTCCATGGCATGTACATACCACTTTTTGTTCATCCATTCATCTGGTTATGGACACTTGGGTTTCTTCCACCTGTTGGCTATTGTGAATAATGCTGCTATGAATATGGGAGTACAAATATCTCTTTGAGTGCCTGTTTCCAATTCTTTTAGGTATATACCCAGAAATGAAATTGCTGGATAATGTGTCAATACTATGTTTACTTACTTTTTCTATGTTTACTTTTTTAAGGAACTATTGAACTGTTTCCCATAGCAGCTACACCATTTTACATTTCCACCAACAGTGAACAAGGGTTTCAATTTTTCTACTCTTCTACTCCTTGTTATTTTTCTGTGTTAATAACAGCCATCCTGACCCTGGCTGGTGTGACTCAATGGATTGAGTGCCAACCTGTGAACCAAAGGGTCGCTGGCTGGATTCCTGGTCTAGGGTACATGTGGGCCAAGTCCCCAGTAGGAGGCGCACGAGAGGCAACCCCTACTACACTGATGTTTCTCTCCCTCTCTTTCTCCCTCCCTTCTCCTCTCTAAATGTAAATAAAATCTTGAAAAACAAAACAAACAAACAAACAAACAAAAAACCCAGCCACCCTAATGGATGTGAAGTCTGTCAGCCCACATTTCTTTTACCCTTGATCCTTCCATTAACATTTAATAAATCAAGATTATTTTTTGCAGTGGTGGTATTACAACTAAAGAAATGCATGGTATCCACTGATGTGTGACAGCAAAGTATTCTGCTGGAAAGACAGAGTCCATGTTTTTCAGATGGTGACCAGCATTGAAGGAAGGGGGGTCACAGGGTTTCTGGGAGTGGCTGGGAAGATTGTATGCTCAGCGGAGCTACCACTTAGTAGATGCCTGGCTTGGAGAATGCATGGGGAAGATGCCCCCTATTATCTAAATTAAGCTCAAGAAGGAGGAGACTGATGTATAGTAGCCATGTGTCTATTTATACACATATTTCTACATACTTATGACATTTAAAAGTATTAAATATAATTTTACTTAAAATTTACAGGAGAAAGAGACAAGTGAAGATGACAGAATTGCTAAAATTTATTTTAAAACTTTCTCAAAACAAGAGCTACTAGTCTTAAAAGCTCCTTTTAAACCGTTTCTTTAATATCAAATTTGTGTAAGTACTTGAAAACTTTACTTGTGCTGGTATCAAAGTATTTATGACGAAAAATAGCTGTTCCCTTCCCTAACCTCTACCTGCTCTCCAACAGCAGTCAATTTCAAGTCTTTTTAGCTGTTTGTTCTCATTTGTATCTCCATATTTAAGAATTATATTCCTATCTAGCTATTTCTT
>PVJI01029461.1:0-15284 GCA_004026765.1 Micronycteris hirsuta
TTGTTTCTTCCTTCTGGTCCATCCCATTGGTTTGAGATCCAACCTCCTTTTTTTCCCTATTGGTTCCCTGTAAATCTTCCTCCATTATCCTTATCGTATTCTTCATCTGTTCAACTATTTGCGTCCACCTATTTTCCAGTTTTGTTAACAATTTGATTACAAGCATTTTAAATTGCGCATCTGATAGGTTGACTATGTTATCATCCATTAGTTGTAATTTGTTCTGATCCTTCATTTTGGCCATTTTCATTCTTTTTATCTCGGTGCACTTGTCAGCTGGCAGGTGCCTGCGACCTGGGTCTCTTTTTGGATGACATTGCCTCTGGGGGCAGGGTCTGGGAGGAAGCAATGGCGGCCTCCGATCACCACCAGCTTCCGTCACTCCTCCACTCCCCAGCTCCCCACCGCCTCCTCTGCCAGACTCGGTTCTGCTGGCTCAGCCCTGGCTTGCGGGATTCACCCGTTGTTTGGAGCCACGCCCTGTTTGGGCACTGGCGGTCTGAGTCACGGCGTGAGTGAGTCCCTCCATGAGCGCTGCTTCCTCCGCCCGTTTCTGCCTCGCTTACCGGCCTGGATGTTCGTCTTCTCCTACCTCCTGGGTGTCGGACTTCCCTTCAGTTCGATTCTGTTCGTTCTGGTTGTTTAATTTTTCGCTACTGCATTCATTGTATAGACATTCTGGATTGCGGGCAGCGAGTGCGACCACCTACGCTGCCTTCTTGGTGGAAGTCGCTTTGCTATCCTTTTAATGCTTGTAGGATATATAATGATGTTCCCTCATTCCTGATATTGGTAATTTGTATCTTTCCTTATTTTTCTTTTTTTTTTAAATCCTCACCTGAGGACATGATTATTGATTTTAGATGGGTGAGGGGAGGGAGAGAGAGGGGGAAGGAAACATCAGTGTGAGAGAGAAACTTATGATTGGTTGCCTCTTGCACATGCCCTGACTGGGAACCAAACTGGCAACTTAGGTATGTGCCCTGACCAGGAATTGAACCCCATGATTTTTGGTTTATGAGACTATGCTCCAACCAACTGTGCCACTCGGCCAGGGACCTTATTTTTCTTGATCAACCTCACCAGAAATTTATCTATTTTATTCTCTTTTCAAAGAATAAGTTTTTTTATTTTATTGGGGTTTTTTTTGGTCATTGTTTGTTCATTTTCTATCCATTGATTCTTGTCTCTTATTTCCTTCTTCCTGCTTACTTTGGATCCATTGGGTTGGTCAAAAAGTTTGTTAATGTTTTTTCTGTAAAATAAAAGACATTTTTCATTTTCACCAATAACTTTATTGATTTGGATATTTTGAGTATATTGGCTATCTCCCGCCTTTGGCTTCTATTGGGTAGAGGCCAGGGGTGCTGCTAAACATCTTCCAATGCATGAGACAGCCCCACAGCACAGAACTATTTGGCCAAAATGTCAGTAGTACCAAGAAACTTCACATGACACTTTTGACATGTTCAATCAGTCACAGCACCTTCTCCGTGCATTGCACAAACCTATTTTTGCATTTCAGTTGCATTTTACCTTTCTTGAAATAATAAAGCATATTATTCAGAAAATGTTGCATATCTTCTTCCATCGTCAATATTAAAATGCACAAAAATACACCAATTTTGATAAGTTTTTAAAAAGTGCATGCTGATATGACAGCTGTCACAATGCAATCTAACAAAATTGTTTCAAATGAAGTTAAAGACAGCTACATGCTGCTAGAACCATTTTATATAAAAAATGTAATGGCATTTTTGGCCAACCCAATAGTTTACTTTTCTTTTTCATTTTTTTAAGGTAGAAGCTTAGATCATTGATTTGACACATTTCTTCTTTCTCTAATATGAACATTTAATACTGTTGATTTTCCTGAAAACACTGCTTTAGCTGTGTCTTACAAATATTGATGTTAGATTTTATTCAGTTCCAATTCTTTTTTTATTTCTTTAACCCATGAGGTTTTTTTTGTTTGTTTTTGTTTTTGATTTCCAAATATTTGTGGATCTTCCAGACAGCTTTCTGTGATTTTTTACCTCGTATTTTTGCTGTCTCTGGCTTTTTGATGTGCTTCCTGGGAGATCACTGTCTAGGTCTGAGGAGAGGACACTGGTCTGAGCCCACATCGTAGGTGAGGGGACCACAGACTGTGGGAGCCTATGCTGCTGGGCAGGTGTACGTATGTGTCGGCTGTGGGCTTGGCCCTCTTGGCTGATGTGTGAGACATGGGGCCAGCCCTACTGCTACCGCAGCCGTGTTCCGGTAGCAAGGCTAAACATGGGAATTTGTTAAAGGTCTGCATCCAAGGCAGCCACACACCTCACCCCCTCCACCACCGTGCGCCTAAGAACTTTGGTGGCGAGAGGAAGCAGAATCTTCTTCAAAGAAATGGAATGACCCCAGAGAAGTCCCTGATGGCAGATCTGAACTCCTTGCTGGAAGAGCTGAGGGTAGATTCCTGGATCAGCCTGGTAGACCTGCAGAAGAGGGGAGGTGACCATCTTTGGTCTCCCCAAAACCTTCTACAAAGGCATCCACTTCATATATCTCATGTCTTATTGGCTGTCTGTATTCAACATATAACTTTAGACTTACAGTCTGTATGTGGTAGGCCAGTATTGATGAGAGTGTAGCTGTCAGTTTTGGCATACGTATAGATGGCTCATAGATAAAGAGTGGGATCTGCCCCCTGGAAGGTGGAACCATACTGGCAATGTTACAAGTATCCCATTAAATGTTAAGTCTTACATTTAACGGACCAGGGCCCTAAATTGTCAATAGAATTTTGCCAGGAGACTGGATTACAGATCATTTTCATCTCAGCACATTTCTGTATTTTCTAACTTCTCTACAGTGAACATATATTACTTTTGCGTTCAGATAAAATATTTTAAAATATTAAGGTAAAAATCTACAGAATTATGAAATGTAAACATCGAATTTCTGCTGGGCCTTCCGTTCACTGGTGATGGTGCTCCCGTGGGAGCAAGTGCAGCAGGTTTTGAAGACTTTCCACTCCCCTCAGTTTTAGAGAGGAAATGGGCACCTGTCTTCCACTTACTGACACACTTGTCTCTCTGTCCTCTCCACAGGCAGCTGGCTAAGAGTCTTGGGCAGGCTGGTGAAATTGAGCCTGAAACAGAAGGAATACTGACAGAGTATGGTGTGGATTTCTCTGATTTCTCTTCAGAAGTTCTAGAATGTCTCCCTCAAGGCTTGCCCTGGACAATACCACCAGAGGAATTCAGCAAGAGAAGAGATTTAAGGTAAATACCTGAAGCTCTTTAAAAACAACATGTTTATACCTTTCTGCCTTCTAACTTAACTTTCATAGGAGCTGGGCTCAGATTCCTCCATCTTTCCATCAACATTCATGTTCAGTTCAGTTGAGAATTAAGTGCTTTGTACCAGAGGTTGTGAAATTACAGCCCACCAGCTAAATCCAGCCCACTGCCTATTTCTGTACAGCCCATGAGCTGAGAATTATTTTATATTTTTAAGTGGTTGGAAAAAATTAAAACGAGTAATCTTCAAGGAAAACTATGTGAAATTTAAACTTCAGCATCCATAAAGTTGCATTGGAACACAGCCATGCTTTATTCAGTTATATATTATTATCTGTGGGTGTATTTTTTCACTACAGCAGCAGAGCTGAATTGTTGCAACAGAGACCTGTGGCCTGCAAAGCCTGGGATATTTGCTCTCTGGCCCTTTATAGAAAAGCGTGCTGACCCGGCTCTAGGCCGTCCTGATCTCAAAAGGCCCCGTTGCCGCCTTCCTTTCTCGTTCTCTGCCCTGCAGGTCTGCTCCGATAGGGACCGTGTTACCTGGTTTAGAAGTGCCTTCCTTTAAGCGGGCCTCTTCAGGCCAGAGCAAAGGATTCAAGACTCTGTGCTTGGAGCTTCATTTTAAAGCTTTACTTTTAGGTCTGGAATTTGTTGGAAAGTACTTTTGTGGTATTTTTATAACAACATCTTCTTTGAAGATGTTTCTTCATTGTGGGATGTTAGTTCTTTTCTGATATTTCTCTTTAGAATTTGGTTTCAGTACTGGCATTCATTTTGGATGCCACATGGAGATATTTAGAACCAAGAAACTTTTCATACAACCCACTGAGGCCGTGGAAGGTTTTTTGCTAAGGTCATCCCATGTCAGAGGCTTTTCCACCGCTCTTGCTCACTCCGTGCAGCTGAACTTACGATACCTCCGGCTCTTCCTCCACCGAGTTTGAGAATCCTCTTTCCGTGCTCCCTCTTGCTATTGTATCTTTTAGGAATTTACTGCCTTTTTTTCTTTTCTTGCTGAGGGTAAGCAAGGAAAAGGAGATGACACTTAGTTCCCATTCCTACTTGTTAGTAGGTCTGGTGGAACACATTACATTTGAGGTCCATTAACTGAAACTGCTGTCCTGGCTCTCAGCAGTGACGACTGTTCTTGGAACTCCCGCTGGTCTGTTATCTCAGTTCAGCGGCTTTGAGAGCTTGGGCCTATAACCTCACTCTCCGTAAACCTTTGTTTTCTCAGATTGAAATTGAGGGGATTATTTTCTGAGATCTTTTCCTGAATCTAGGAATCTATAAAAAATTTAATAAGAAAAGGTCAGAATAAATGGCTGAACTTTTATTGTTTGAAATGTGTTAGTATAGCTATTCTGCAGTTGCTGTCAACATTTTAAAGGTACCTACCCTTTCACCCCAAAACTCCACTTCCAGGAATCCATCCAACTCAAAGAAGTATACAAGGATATATGTCATTACGGCCTTATTGTGAAGGTGGTGCTGCTGATGTCTATCAATTAAGGATGGTTAAATAACCTGTGTCATATTAGTAAGGTAGCATTCCCTACAGCTGCAAAAAGGGAGCTCGATCCATGTGCGCTGTCCTAAAATCATGGCCGTTATACATGGCAAAGGAAAAGAAGGAGGTTTCAGAACAATATGAATATGAGCCTATCTTTTATATAGTCAAATAACAAATCTATATAATTGTATATACAGATAATTGTGTACACATAAAAGTATATATGCATAAAAAATTCCTGGAAGGAAAGGAAATCCAGACCTTTCTCTATGGTTATCGACAGTGTATAGACTCAGTAGAGTGGTAGACAATATTTTACTTTTCATTTTATAAATTACTCTATTATTCAAATTATTTAAAAATAACTTATATCTTGTAAAAATTTTAAATGGGACTATCAGAAAAGAGAGGTGTTCTTCCCTGACTGGTGTTGGTCAGTTGGTTGGGCATCATCCCACAGAACTAAGGGTCACCAGTTCCATTCCCCGTCAGTGCACATGCCTGGGTTGTGGGTTCCATCCCCATCCCCGGTTGGGGCGTGTGCGACAGGCATCTGATCGATGTCTCTCACATTGATGTTTCTCTCCCTTTCTTTCTCCCTCCTTTCCTCTCTCTCTAAAAAGAAATAAGTAAAATCTTTAAAAAAAGAGAGAGAGAGAGAGAAGAGAGGTGCTCAGTCATTTCTGGTCTTGTTCCTGGCCGGAAGATAAATAATAAGGCACTTCAGCAGTTTATGGAGCCCAGTGTTGTTCTCAGTCCCCTCTCGTGGCAGCCCTCTGCCTTTTCTTTGGTCTCCACTGCCTTCTGGGTAGTAACAGAACAGGAGGCTTTGCTCTGCAGAAAGTCTGTTATTAAAACACACGATGTGTCTGGCAGAGGGGTCCGAAGATACAGGGCAGATGGGATGCTCTCTGCTGTTAGCACAGTCAGTGAAAGGGATTTTTTAAATCACTTCAACCTCCAAGCACTTTCTCCCTGCCTAGTATCTCTAGGGTTGTGTTTCTAAAGTTCAAATCTGATTTTCTTTTACTCCTTTGGCCTACAATCTTTCAGCTGCTTCCTGATGCCCTAAAGTAGTAATCTGTAAATGTTGCTGAACATGCATTCCCAGTAATGTATGTGTCTTTATCTTAAAATTACAAGCATACTGACTATTTTACTAATTTATTATGTGCATTGTAAATTTACATAAAAGTAGAAACATGAGAATGAAATAAATTTTTATTTTCATTTTACTTAAAAAAGTTATAGAAAACTTCATATTAATTTTATTTTCAATTAAAGTAATGTGATTGAATATTCTTTTTTAAAAAAATTTTGCTTTAACAACTTATGATATGGAAATGAAAACTTCCGATTATAAGTTCTGTAAATTTGATACTTAGTTTTGCTTTTAATGGTTATCATAACTGAAAAAGATACCTGAACTTATTAAATTACAGTACTCATTTTTTATCCTATTTGTTGATTATATTCAGATTTGTTTTGCAGTCCAACTAATTTCCATCTTTCATGTCAGTTCTTGTAGAGTAACTGAAAGGTGCTGCATTGTTAGATTTTTTAAAAAATAGGTTCAGAATCCTTGGTTATTCTTCACTTGGCATCTTTAAACACTAGTTAGAAAATTCTGTTAGGGTGTGTAAGTGTATGGATACAAGTAGTTTTAAAGTTTATACACTTAGATCATTTTAGGCTCCCAAACTGTATAACAATGGAAACATTTCAAAACATTCATTTTTAAAATTTTATCTTCAACACTTGAGTTTCTTGTTCTATTTTTTTTGTCATTTTTTTTCATTGTTAAAACATTACCTTTACTTTGAAGGGACGGATTAAGTGTATTTAAGTTTGTCTAAATATCTGCTCAGTAGCATATGATTGATTAGTCATTTGTTTTTACTTCCCACCTGAGGATATGTTTTTATTGATTTGAGAGATGAAGGGGTGGGCGGGGGAGGGGAGAATGGTAAAGGGAGAGAGAGACAGACAGGCGGACCTCGATCAGTTGCTTCCCGTGTGCACCCCACAAACCCATTACCCAGGCATGTGCCCTCACCAGGATGCAAGCCCATAACTTTTTGGTACACAAAACAACACTCCAATCAACTGAGCCACCTGACAGAATGACAGTCATTGTTTTGAAATCATAACGTGACTGATTATGAATTCATATTAGGAGAGAAAGGTATGTTCTGATTTGGGTAGTATTAGTATTATTATTAGTTTAGTTTATCTGTAATCGGTGGATCTTCGCAATAATCTTTTTTAGGTACTTGCCTATGCTGTAAGGATTAGTTTAGCTAAAATTAAATAATTTCTGGAAATACCCATGGATGGCTGAAAGCATAGGAACGAACGGGAGTGCCAGCGTCACTGCCTTGGTGGGCTGGAATGCCAACTCTCACCTGCACAGCCCACTCACCTCCTGACCCACACACCTGGGGAGGTGCCAGGCTTAATTCATGTGGTTGTATAGTCATGGTCAAATTTGTATTTTTTACAATGAAAACATAAAGAGAAGTCCATAGTATGTTGAAGTATTTGGATGTGATTACATTTCCCTTCTCTTTGGCTGGTCTTGTGATAGACTTACTAAGTTTTTCAACTAATGAACATTTACTGAACACCATCCGTGGCCAGTGGGGAATCAGCAGTGAACAGTGTGGCTGTGGTCTCTGTTCTGTGGTGCTTGCGGTCGTGGCAGAGGAGCACAGACCCGATGGGAAACAGCAGTCTAGCACGGACTCAAAGTGGAGCGGAGAGGAGTCGGCACAAGGGCCTGCGATACAGTGACTTCTTCTCCTCGGTTCGGCTCAGTACCTTCCCTGGGGCTGTGCGCATATTGACTTTCCCAGGAATGTCCAAAGAACTAGGAATGAGTCCCAATGCACACTATAAACGTGTGCTATGAATAAATTAACACATATTCCGCAAATTCCTAAATAAAACCTAATTCTTTTCCCTTTTCCTCCCATCTTCTCTCCGTAAACATTTATTTACATAAATTATTATACTCGTGTATGTGTATATGTCATGACAAGTAATAAGTTAGTCACTGGAAATACAAAGACAAGGCCTCGCCTTTACTCTTCAGTACTCTGCTGTTTCTCAGCAGGAGATTCATTCTCAGACAAATTACAGCGGAGTATGTCAAGTGCTGTAATACCTGAACAGACTGTCAAGGTCACTGGTGCTTGAGCTGACATCTGAGAAATGAGCAGGTATAGAGAGGACGAGAGTGACTAAAGCAGGCTTCATTTTCATGATAAGCTCTGGCTGCAGAGAAGGCGACATGTTTCCCGACACACCCAGATCCTTTCGTAACAGGGCTCACTGCTCCTGGGGTTTCGATAGCTTCTTGACCCCTCTGCTGAGCCGCCCTGCCGTGGGCTCGCAGTGCTTCTCTGGCTCCAGCGATGCAAGGGCTTCAACATACCCGTTTAGGTTTGGTATTTGAACAATTATATTTGGAACAGAAAAGTTCCATCAATCTTTAAACCTCATAATCCAATTATGTCAGTAAAATTCCAGTTTTTTAGTCCAATGGAATTGGGGTAATATTTTGCAAACTGAAGTTGAGAGAAATAGTGTTTATTTTGAAAAGAAAAATGGTTGGTTAGCAATTTTCAAGAAGGAAGGCTGGTGTGAACTCCTAGGGGCGATCTGGCCCTTGTGATTGGGAGCACCGTTTTTCTGGACCTGAAGTTCCATCTCTGGAGAATCCCTACTTGCATGGCCTAGACCTGCAGCTCTCTTTGGCAGGGCATTTGAGGTGAAAAAAAAAAAAAAAAAAAAAAGGAACACCAATACTGCAAGCCTCTGGGGATCAGGAGAGAATGCATCCAAGGAAACTGCTAAAAGGGGTTGCACCAGAAGCCCAAGAAACTCCAAGTTTATTTCTAAGACTGACTCCGACGATTACCAATTTCATTGATACTGTTTTGTTTCCTTTGTTGCTAAACTGGAATAGAACACCAAAGCTTAAAAACTCAATTAGAGTAGAAAGTGAACACCTAAATATTGGAGGGGGGAATACCACGCTAAACTGATTTTTATATTTTTCCTATAGTTAGTAAGATTGGGGAAGTTTGGGTCACATCACTTTTTGGTAAAACTACAAGTTTCATTGACCTGGAGGTGGTTTCTATAGATTTTTTACTGGAGAACTTGTGGATGTCTATTTCTTTACTATTCCCTCAATGAAAAGGAAGCCCAGTGACCTCCACCGGACCATTACAAATGTGAAACTTGGCACTTAAAATTGCTTGCTCTAAATTTTCCAATTGCTTTCTTTTTTTTCCATTTAATGTCGTTCTGCCAACTAGTGATTTTATTATTATAAACAGGACATTGTATTCACTTTTAAGAAGAAATATGAAGCTGGAGGTAAAATTACAAACTGTAGCTTCTCAGCTGCCAAAACAGAAAACAATGAACTAAAAATACTGAGCACAGAAAGGGTGTTGTGGTAAGAAGTATTGAAATATCTTCTGGATGGAACTGTTCCAAATAGACAGAAATTTCCTCTCACTCCAGGTAAAACCAACCTTGAAATAGCAACTTGAAAGGAGAGACATATAATACTAACCTCCTTCAGGTCAACCCTTTCGTGGGAAAGCTTTCAAACATAACGAACATTAAATGACTAATAATCTTGCTGTTTATCAGGAAGTCCAATGTGATTAAATTGCCATTTAGAAAAGGTTCCTCTGGTAAGGGTGTGTGGCAGCATAGAAGGGGCACTAGAAGTTAGTCCTTGTCCTCCCAGGGACTTGCGGGTAACCTTGGGCAAATCAGTTGAACTTGGGAAGACAGAGAAAGAGAAAGCAATTTCATCTTTTGTGGATTCATTGACCGGGCTAGGATTTTCGAAAGGTGTTGGTAGGTCACAAGTTCTTTGGGATTTCAATTGGTGTTATGGAGAAAAAGAGGCCCATAGCCATGTATTTTTAGAAAACAGTGGGTTAATAGATTTCTTAGAACTTTTTCTCACGGATCATCTCATGGAAGCGTAGTGCTCCTTAGAATACACTTTGAAATTGCTAAACTAGATATTTCAAAGTGTGCCTGCTGTAACAGTGTGTGACTCTGTTTGAGACGTTCTTTCTGAGTTTATGAGATCCATCTCATTCTTGGATTTGAAAGAAAATGATATCCCATTGGTGACTATCTGCCACGTTTATCTGGCAAATAAACATTGACTGTACCTCCCCATGGGCAGCACAAGGTATCCAAGGATCGGGCCGTAAACCTCAGCTCTTCCATTGCCAAGGACACCCCTGCTTTCCTTACCTGGAGGGAAGCAAGATTAAATTGTTCTGCATTAAATGGGAAGCTCTCATGTCATTTAAACTACTGAGAATATTATTCCTTTCATGTAAGTCCCAATTCACTGTTCATGAAATTGAAGAGACTCATAGATAGTAACAAAGATTCGCGGGTTCTGAAGTAGATACACAACTGGGTATTCTTAATTGTAAGTACTTGAGTAGTTTGTCAACCCATAAAATTTGTATCGACAAATTGTACCACTCTTAGAGAAGACAAATATTGAAAGAGAGATTTCATCTGATCAGGTGGAAAAATGCCTGTTGGCAGAGAAGATATTTGAATTTATACCCAGAAATAACTATAGCATTGTGGAAACAAGTTCACAGGAAAGATGACTAATTTCTAAATAAAATATGTTCGCAAATTATACTGTAATGACATAAAAAGACTTTTTGTATGGGTTGTCTAGGATTTGGAGTAAACTGTTGGGGTATAAAGTAGTTAAATGTCAGGGTGGCAAAGTCTTTTTTCTGTTTTTTTTTTTATGTTGAGATATTCAAATACCATAAAATTCACCTTTTTTAAGTGTACAATTTAGTAGTTTCTTGTATAGTTTCAAAATTGTGCAGCCATCACCACTAATTCCCAAGCGTTTTCATCATCCTGAAAAGAAATCCCATTCGATAAGCAGTCACTCCCCATTCCCTCTACCCAGAGGTCCTGTTAACACCCAGACTACTTTCTGCCTGTGCAAATTTCCCCTCGTCTGGGTTCCTATGATAAGCAGCCTTTGGATCTGGCTTCTTTCACTTGGCGTGACACTTCCAAGGTTGATCCATGTTGTAGCATGCATCGCTGCGTTCCTCTTTGTGGCTGAGTAGTATTTCATTGCATGGATACAGCACATTTTCTTTATCCATTTATTGACAGATATTTGCTTTTTTTTTCACTTTTTGACTGTTATGAATAATGCTGCTGTGAATATTTTTGAGCAGGTTTTTTTGGAGACGATTTCAGTTCTGTTGTGTATATACCTAGGAATGGCATTGCTGGGTCATGCAGTCAAGTCTAAATTTAACCTTTTGAGTAACTGTCAAACTGTCTTTTAAGGTGGTTGTACTGTTTCTCATTGCCACCAGCAATGTATGAAGGTTGCAGATGCTCCATACCCTCACCAAGAGCTGTTACCTGTCTTTGTAATTACATCCATCGAGGGGTCGTATCTCATTGTGGTTTGGGTTTGTATTTCCTTAATGACTAATGAAGGACACTAAACATGTTTTTTACGTGCCATTGGCCATTTTGTGTCCTTTCAAGAAATTGTCTATTCAGATTCTTTGCCCTTTTAAAAATTAGATTGTTTTTATATTATTGAGTTACGAATAGTTTATGTATTCTAGATACCAGTTCTTTATCAGGTATGTGATTTGCAAATATTTTCTTCCAGTTGTAGGTTGTCTTTTCACTTTCTTGATGCTGTTCTTTGAAGCACAAAGGTTTCCAGCTTTGATGAAGTCAAATTTATCTGTGCTTTCTTTGGTTGCCTGTGTTTTTGGTGTCTCATACTTAAATCATTGACTAATCCCAGATCACAAAGATTTAAACCTGTTTAATTTTCTGAGCTTTATAGTTTTAACCCTTTCACTTATGTTTATGATCCATTTTTAGTTGAATTTTGTATATGGTGTAATGTAGGGTCAAACTTTATTATTTTGCATGTAGATACATAGTTGTCTCAGCACCATGGTCAAAAACTTGTTCAAAAAATGATTGATTCCTTACCCATTGAATTGTCTTGGCACCCTTTTGAAAATCAACTGGCCATAAATGTGTGTGTTTATTACTGGACTCTCAGTTCTGTTCCATCGATGCATATATCTATCTTTATGCCAATACCACTCTCTCTACATTACTGTAACTTTGTATTAAGTTTGAAATTAGAAAGAATGAGTCTTTGAAATTTGCATTTTTTCCCCAACTTTTTTACTATTCTGGGTCACTTGCACTTCCATATTAATCTGAGGATCAGTTTGTCAATTTCTGCCAAAGAAAGGAAAGAAAGGAGCCAGGATTTTGATAGGGGTCTTGTTGAATCTGTACATCAGTTTGGGGAGTATTGCCATTAAGTCTTCCAACCCATGGACATTAGATCTTTAATTTCTTTCATTGTTGTTTTGTAGTTTTCAGTATATAAGGCTTGTGCGTCTTTTATAAAACTTTATTCCTAAGTATCTTTTTTCTTTTTGATGCTATTCAAATGAAATTGCATTCTTAATTTTCAGATTGTTCACTGCTAACATACAGAAATAAAATTGATGTTTGTATATATCTTGTATTGTGCAACCTTGTAGAACTCATTTATTTTTAGCTCTAGTAGTTTTTTGTGAATGCCTTAGGATTTTTATATTTAGAAGATTGTCATCTACAAATAGAAGTAGTGTTACTTTTCCTTTCTAACCTGGATGCCTATTTATTTCCTTTTCTTACCAATTTTCTCTGGCTAGACCCTCCAGTACAGTGTTGAATAGGAGTATCCCCCCATGGACCTCCTTGTCTTGTTCTTTATCTTAAGGGGAAATCGTTCAGGCTTACGACATTATTTATAACGTGAGCTGTGGCATTTTTGTAGATGCCTTTAGTTAAGGTGAACGCAACTTTTTATTTCTAGTGTTTTTTAATATTTTTCTCATGAATTTTCTGTATTTTGTGAAGTAGTTTATCTGCGTCTGTGTGATTTTTGTCCTTTATTAATATACTGTATTTCATCGATTGACTTTTATATGTTGAACCAACCTTGCATTCCTGGGTTAAATCTCAGTTATCATGATATATAATCTTTTTTATTTCACTAGATTTGGCTTGTTAGTTAGTGTTCTGTTGAGGATTTTTGCATCTATACTTCTAAGGGATGATGGTCTGTAATTTTCTTTTGATTGCTTTGTTTTTTGTTTGAGGATTACATGGACCCTATAGAATAAGTTTTAGAAGAGTTTGTGGAGAACTGGTACTAATTCTTCTTTAAATATTGAGTAGAATTTACCAATGCAGTCATCTGACCCTGTGCTTTTCTTTCTGGGAAATTTTTAAATTATTATTCAATTTCTTGGTCTACTTGGTCTTTCTTGGTCAATAGGTCTACTGAATTATTGCATTTTCTCTTTTTTTTTCAATTGATTATTTTTAGAGAGAGAGAGGAAAGGAGAGAGAAAGAGAAACATTGGTTTGTTGTTCCACTCATTTATGCATTTACTGGTTGCTTCATGGATGTGTTCTGACTAGGGATTGAACCTGCAACCTTGGCATACTGGGACAGTACTCTAACCAAATGAGCAGTCTGACCAGAGCTCTGTTTCTTCTTCTTCTTCTTCTTCTTTTTTTTTTTAATAATTACTTTATTGTTGTTCAATTACAGTTATTTGCAACATCTCCCCTCCCCTCCTCCCTTCCCTTCCAACCCCTCCTCCCCCCCAAGCCTCCCTCCTCCCCCTTAGTTCTGTCCATGTGTTCTCTACCGTGATCCCTGAAAACCCTTCTCCCCATAGTCCCCTCCCCCCTCCCCTCTGGCTGTTGTTAGACTGTTCTTAATTTCAATGTCTCTGGTTATGTTTTGCTTGCTTTCTGCTTTGTTGATTATAATCCAGTTAAAGGTGAGATCATATGGTATTTGTCCCTCACTGCCTGGCTTACTTCACTTAGCATAATGCTCCCTAGTTCCATCCATGCTGTTGCAAAGGGTATAAGCTCCTTCTTCCTTTCTGCTGCGTAGAATTCCATTGTGTAAATGTACCATAGTTTCTTGATCCATTCATTTGTAGATGGGCACTTAAGTTGTTTCCAGCACTTGGCTATTGTGAATTGTGCTGCTATGAACATTGGAGTGCAAAGGTTCTTTTGAATGGGTCTTTCAGGATTCTTAGGGTATAATCCCAGTAGCGGAATTGCTGGGTCAAAAGGCAGTTCCATTTTCATTTTTCTGAGGAAGTTCCATACTGTTTTCCACAGTGGCTGCACCAGTCTGCATTCCCACCAACAGTGTAGTAGGGTTCCCTTTTCTCCACATCCCCTCCAACAGTTATCTGTTGTTTTGTTGATGATGGCCATTCTGACTGGTGTGAGGTGATATCTCATTGTGGTTTTAATTTGCATCTCTCTGATGGCTAATGATGTTGAGCATCTTTTCATATGACTCTGGGCCCTCTGTATGTCCTCCTTGGAGAAGTGTCTGTTCATGTCTTTTGCCCATTTTTTAATTGGGTTTTTTGTCTTCCTGGAGTGGAGTCGTATGAGTTCTTTATATATTTTGGAGATCAGACCCTTGTCTGAGGTATCATTGGCAAATATGTTTTCCCATACGGTTGGTTCTCTTTTTATTTTAATACTATTTTCTTTAGCCCCACAGAAGCACTTTATTTTGATAAGGTCCCATTTGTTTATCTCTGTTTCTTCTTAAATCAGTTTCAGTAGTTTGTATCTTTCTCTAAGTTTGCCCATTTCATTTTTTAAAAAATTTTTATTATATTTTATTGATAATGCTATTATAGTTGTCCCAATTTTTCCCTCTCTGCCCCCATCCATCCAGCATCCCCCACTCGCTCAGGGAATTCCCACATCATTGTTCACATCCATGGATCATGCCTATAAGTTGTTTGGCTACTCTATTTCCAATACTGTACTTTACATCCCGATGGCTATTCTGTAACTACCTCATTGTGCTTCTTAATGCCCTCACCTCTTCACCCATTCCCCCCCCCCACCTCGCAACCATCAAAACACTCTTCATATCTGAATCTGTTCTTCCTGTTAGCTTAGTTTGTTTTTCAGATTCAATTGTTGATAGATAAGTATTTATTGTTCTTAGTTTTGATCTTCTTTTTCTTAAATAAGTCTCTTTAATATTTCATATAATAATGGTTTGATGATGATGAACTTCTTTTGTTTTTTCTTGTCTGGGGTAGCTCTTTATCTGCCCTTCAATTCTAAATGCTATCTCTGCTGGGCAGAGCAGTTTTGGCTATAGGTCCCTGCTTTTCATGACTGAATATTTCTTGCCAATCCCTTGTAGCCTGCAGTATTTCTTTTGAGAAATCAGCCGACAGTCTTATGGGAACTCCCCTATAAGTAACTAACTGCTTCTCTCTTGCTGTTTTTAAGATCTCTCTTTATCTTAACTTTTGGCATTTTAATTATGGTGTGTCTTGGAGTGGGCCTCTTTG
>PVJI01029462.1:0-15269 GCA_004026765.1 Micronycteris hirsuta
CTTTTCAGGTTGAGTATGTGGCCCCTTTCTGGATCACACAGCCCAACCCTTCGAGCTCCTCAAAGAGGAAAGAAGCTAGAGGTAATTATCAATAGCCAATTATTTGATCAATTGACAACATGAGAAAATTTCCATAAAAAACCCTAAACACGGGATTCAGATAGATTCCATGTTGGTGAAAACAAGGAGGTGCTGAAAACGTGGGCCCTTCTAGAAAAATGCAGAAGCTCCATGACTCTCCTCTAATGTCTTGCCCTGTGAGTTTGTTCCATCTAGCTGTTTCAGAGTTATATTCTCATAATAACCCAGTAAGAGTAAGTAAAGCTTTTTCCTGAGTTCTGTATGTTTTTCTAGATAATTAGAAAACCTGAGAGGGGTTAAGGTGACCTTCAAATTTTTAGTCAGCTGGGCCCTAATATGAGCAGCCTGGGCAGGCCATTACTCAGAGTCGTCTTCAGTGGAGTCATTTTCTGTTACTCAGCCTTGAAACTGTGGGTCTGCCCCCTGTAGGTAGTTACTCTCAGAACTGAATTCAGCTGCATTTCACATAAAAACAACCTAGCGGGTCTGATGCTGACATGGATCATAATGATGTATGTAACCTGCCTTTTCCTGGTGCTCAGGGAGTTTGAGAAGACTTCGCTTTCACCCCCTGCACCCACTCAGGACTCTCATACCGTAAGAGGCCAACTCCCCCCCCCCCATTTTCTCCTCTTCTCACAGAGCAAGGTCTGAGACAGGGCTCTTCTTCCCAAGGGAAGATAGAGGCCTGTAACTCTATACATTTTGTTGTCCACTCAGAAGTGGGACTTCTTGCCCAAATTCTAGATAGCCACAATACTGTCATCAGGTGGCAGTGAAAGGAAGAAAACAAATGTTTCAAAGGAGTTAGTATAAAAAAAATGGGCAGCTAGTGCTCAGAGGTCCCAATACGCAGAGGTTTCTATTTAAATTCCCTTAAGGGGAAAAAGAGAAACCAGTCATGATCGGTGGATCAAAAAACCATGGTACAGTTACACAATGGAATTCTATGCAGCAGAGAGAAAGGAGCTCCTACCCTTTACAACAGCATGGATGGAACTGGAGAGTGTTATGCTAAGTGAAGTAAGCCAGGTGGTGAGGGACAAATACCATATGATCTCACCTTTAACAAGAACATAATCAACAAAAAGAAAAAAGGAAAACAAAATATAACCAGAGACATTGAAACTAAGAACATTCTAACAATAGCAAGAGAGGAGGGGGAGGGGACAGTGGGGAGAACAGTTTTCAGGAACTGCTATAAGGACACATGGATGAAACCAAGGGGGAGGGTGGAAGCAAGGGAGGGAGGTGGTCTTTGCTTGGGTGAGGGGGAGGGGTGGGGAGAAAATGCAAACAACTGTAATTGAACCACAATAAAGTAATTAAAAAATTGTTAGAGGATTATTAATTGGTCATAACTTTTACTATAAAAGTGGGATTATAAATTGATCAATATGGGCTGGAATTTTTAAAACAGTATTCATGAAACATAGAATCTATGCCCTCGGCCTTAAAAGCAGATGATCTCTGGATCTGCTGAGAAACTACAAAGATGGGAGAGACTTCCTGAATACAAAAATACTAAGAAAATGATATATATAAGACTCAATGAAAAGACTGATAAATTAATAGAGAAATATAAAAATTTATGTTTAATTCATGGACTCAATGAGGTACTAAGTTTATATAAGATGATATTTGAAAAACATAAAGTAATAATCATACAAAGTAGTTCCCATTTTATTATAAATCAGACCCAGGGTAATTAATGTTTCTTAACAATGAAAATGATTAAGAATGCCATAAATATGAACTAGACCTTATGAATAACTTTTGTTTTATAATTAAGTTTTACACAAGTGAATATCATACCATACACTTAATGTAGAAGTAAAACAAACATTTTTTATTGAGTTTATTGAGGTGACATCAGTTAATAAACAGATAGGTTTCAAGTGTACAATTGTATAACACACCATCTGCTCACTGTAGTTTGTATTTGCTACCCTGACAAACATTTTTAACAATTAAATCTCTAGTTTAGGAAACACCCCAACCTACTTTGTCTTCTAACTTTACTTTTCAGGAAAATAGTTTTACTTTGGGTGCAATGTATTTATCATTTCTTTAGTGAATCTCTGCATTTATTTACTAAATCATTGTACCCGTAACTTCCCAATAAATATTTGTTGAAAATATAAATGAATTCAATATTATTTTCCCAATGACAACATGTTCAAACACACTGACATTCTTCAGCTTTTGGAAGATTATATTTCACAGATCAGTTATAATCAAAGGGGCCACATATTTTTTAAAAGCAATCTTGGCTTTTGCTTTTTTGAACCAATTGTTAGTTTCTCCAAGTATTAATAGTCTTTATTGGAAATAGAATCAGCTAGGCAATTCTCTTTGATGATTACTCCTGTGAAGAGTTGATAACCAGGAGATTTGGGAAGATGGCGGTGAGATAGGGAAGAGAGGAGTCCACTTCCTCCTGCCAGCTGGTGAAACACCTAGCCAATTTTCTGAGGAACAGAGCGAACACCCAATGGTATTCCAGCATGTAAGAAGATTGGCAACCAAGAGTATAGGGGAAATTGAATGATCAGACGATAAGAGAGTGCTTTGGAACAAGAAGGTCTCCCAGGACCAGAGCAGGGAGCAGGGAGGGCTGCAGCCTCAGACCCGGTGGCTGCCGGGTCTGCTGCAAAATTCTTGGGAGAGAACGAGGTTGGGATGTGTGAGAGACCAGATGCTTATTAGGTCTGGTGGGCATAAATAGGAAGAATTTTTCAAAAAAAATAGGCACTCCCCGGATGTTTGGAGAGGCCCCACCCCAACAGCCATGGGATCAGTGTGCACCCAG
Organism: Micronycteris hirsuta; assembly: GCA_004026765.1. NCBI lineage: Eukaryota > Metazoa > Chordata > Mammalia > Chiroptera > Phyllostomidae > Micronycteris > Micronycteris hirsuta. The sequence continues at coordinate 2,894 of PVJI01029462.1, forward strand.
CCTGCCCAATCTCCAGAAGCACCAGGGTGAGTCAACAAATGGCCCTCCCATCAGGGGTGAACTGAAGACTGAACGAACCTGGTGACCTGCAGCCGGTCCCTGCTAACTCCAGAAGAACCGGGAGCAATATGCAACCAGTGGCCCCAGGGCCAGTTGTGGCTTCCGCAGCCAATCAAGGTGAATTGGGGACTGTGGGTACTCGGTGACCCGTGGCACACTTGTGCACACTTCAAAAAACCAGGGTAGGTGCACAACCGGGCCCTCCGGCCTGAGGTGTGCCGGCGCCAAATCCAGGGTCAAAAGTGGGCAGTGAGCACAGGTAAACAGAATTCATGCCCTGACGACTGGAGACAGAGCACTGGCCACACAGCCCCCACACACCAAGCCCTGCATGGTAGACTAGTTCTATAAAGAAAGACAGAGGAGCCCCGCTGAGAAGAGCCTCGGTGCTCACAAACCCTTGACTCAGTGTGGGGGCAAAACAAACCACCCAGCAGGGGTGCTGAGAGTTCATATCATCTAAACCAGCAAGAAGGTGGGGGGTGAGTTGCCCCTAATTGGTGCACCTCAAAAACAGCACAGCAGATCCAGTCTGGACTCAGAAGCACACCTAGGAACTGGACTGGAAGCGGGACAAAAGCGAAGAGTGCATCTCAGGAAGAGAGTAAAGCAAAACTAATATCTTCCCAGCCTGACACAGACAGGAAGACCAAAAGAACAGGCCTGGTCAGACACTTTTAAAGCCAGCCAGCAGAAGGTTTTTTTTTTTTTCCCCCGACCCTTCTTCCTTTCTGCCCTTAATTTTTTTAATGCCTTCTTCCTCCCTTTCCTTTAATATTCCTAGTCTTCTCCTCTTTTTATTTCTTATTTTTTGTCTTAATTTATAAAAAATGTTTTTTCTTTTCTTTCAATTCATTTTTCCTTTCTTCCCTTTTCTTTTTTTGTTCATCCTTCCTTCCTTCCTCTCCTTGTATTATTCTTTCTCCCTTCCTTCACTCCCCCCCTTTTTTTGCCTTTCACCATTTGCCTTTTGTCTTTTGCCTTCCCCTCTCTTCTTTACCCACAGATGAGACATTAAAACCTGGAGTGGTGAATAGACCAGAGTTGGAACAGACAGGGGTCAGCCCAAAAAACACAGACAGTGACACAAATTTAGCTTTGCTACTCAAGAGAACTTGCAAGGTGGGAGCAGTGAACACCAGTACATGAGCTGGAAGAGGAAATACATCAACAAAGGAACCACCAACACAAAACAATGGAAGAAGGTGAAGGAGGAAGAGGAACCCACAGTAAACTCAATCCAGGACTGAACGGATAACACACCAATTGAAGGAGAAATTACCCAAAACAAACAACTAAATAAGAGTAATTTAAAAAACAGAGGCTAGCAAGAAGAGTCTTACAAACAATGGGAAGACAAAGAAACAATACCCAAACAAAAGGAAAGGAGGAAGCCCCAAAAAGAATGATAAATGAAACAGAGGAAAGCCATCTATCAGATATTGAGTTCAAAGCATTGGTTATCAGGAAGCTCAAGAAGCTCAATGACTCGCAGAAAATTATGAGAAACTACAGGGAAACTATGAGGAGCTCACTGCAAATTATATCAACATGAAAAAGGAAATATAAACTATCCACAAGGGCCAAGAGGAAATGAAGAGTACAATATCTGAACTGAAGAACACAATAGAAAGAACCAAAAACAGGCTCGATGAGCAGAAGATCAGATCAGTGAGATGGAGGACAAGGTAGAAAAAATCACCCAAAAAGAGCAAGAAAGGGAAAAGAGACTCAGAAAGAATGAAGAGGTATTAAGGGAAATGCAGGACAACATGAAACATAATAATATTCATATAATAGGGATACCAGAAACAGAAGAAGAGCTACGGATAGAAAACCTGTATGAAAAAGTAAGGATGGAAAACTTCCCTAATTTGATGAGAGGAAAAGCCACACAAATCCAGGAAACACAGAGAGTTCCAATCAAAAGAAACCCAAACAGGCCCACTTCAAGACACATCATAATTAAAATGGCAAAATTCCAAGACAAAGAGAATATCTTCAAGGAAGCAAGGCACAAACAGGAAGTAACATACAAGGGAGCCCCAATAAGGCTAACAGCTGACTTCTCAATGGAAACGCTCCAAGCCAGAAGAGAATGGCAAGAAATATTCCAAGTAATGAGAACCAGAGGCCTACAACCAAGGCTACTGTACCCAGCAAGGCTCTCAATCAAGATAGATGGCCAAATAAGGAGCTTCCTAGACAAAAGAAGTCTAAAAGAATACACATCCATCAAACCAGCTCTGCAAGAGATAGTAAAGGGACTGCTTTAAGGAAAGAAAGGAAGAGGGAGAGGGAAAGAAAGAGAAACATGAATACAAAACAATGGCAATGAATAAGTACCTATCAATAATAACCTTAAACGTAAATAGATTAAATGCTCCCAACAAAAGACATAGAATAGCTGAATGGATAATAAAGCACGACCCACACATATGCTGCCTATAAGAGACCCACCTCAGGGCAAAAGACCTACACAGACAAAAAGTGAAAGGCTGGAAACAAGTTTTCAAGCAAATGGACAGGAAAAAAGAGTCAGGGTAGCAATACTCGGATCAGACAAAATAGACTTCAAAAAAAGGGCCATAAAGAGAGACCCAGAAAAACACTTCATAATACTCAAGAGAAGTAAATATATATGCACCCAATACAGGAGCACCCAAATACACAAAATCTTGGAGGACTCCAAGAATGATATTGATAGCAACACAATTATAGTAGGGGACTTCAACACCCCACTGTCAAAAATGGATAGATCGTCCAAACAAAATATCAACAAAGATATTGTGGCATTGAACAATACTCTAGATGAAATGGACTTAACTGATATATATATAGAGAGCCTTTCACCCCAAAGAAGCTAAATACAGATTCTTTTTGAATATCATGGAACATTTTCAAAGATAGATCATATAATAGGACACAAAACAAGCCTCAACAAGTTCAAGAAAATTGAAATCATATCAAGTATTTTCTCTGACCACAAGGGACTGAAATTAGAAACCAACCCAAAGGAAAAATCACAAAACACTCAATCATGGAGATTGAATAGCCTGCCATTAAACAACCAATGGGTGAAGAATGAGATTAAGGAAGAAATCAACAAGTTTCTTGAAACAAATGAAAATGAACTCACAACAAACCAAAACTTATGGGACACAGCAAAGGCAGTCCTGAGAGGAAAGTTCATAGTGATACAGGCCTACCTAAAAAAAATAGAAACTGTTTACACAAACAACCTAACTCTATGCCTATGAGAACTCGAGGTACAACAACAAAGACAACCCAGAGCAAGTAGAAGAAAGGAAATAACCAAGATCAGAGCAGAATTAAATGACAGATACTAAAAGCACAATTCTAAGGATCAATGAATCCAGGACCTGGTTCTTTGAAAAGATAAACAAAAAAGACAAGCCTTTAAGTAGGCTCATCAAGAAAAAAAGAGTTGACCCCAAAACTCAATCAGAAATGAAAGAGGAGATATTACAACTGAGGCCACAGAAATACAAAAGATTGTTAGACGCTACAATGAAGAACTGTACGCCAAGAAATATGAAAACCTAGGAGAACTGGACAAATTTCTAGGAAAATAAAATCTTCCAAAACTCAATAAAGAAGAAGCAGAAAGCCTGAACCAACCAAAGTAGCAGATGAAATTGAAGCAGTAATCAAAAAAACCCCGACACACAAAAGCCCTGGACCAGATGGTTTCACAGGAGAATTCTACAAAGCATTTAAGGAAGAACTAACACCTAACCTTAACAGACTATTCCAAAAAATATAAAATGATGGAAGACACCCAAACTCTTTTTTATGAAGCCAGCAGCATCCTAAACCCCAAACCAGATAAAGACAACAAAGAAAAAACTTCAGGCTAATATTACTGATGAACATAGATGCTAAAATCCTCAACAAAATATTGGCAAACCACATCCAGCAATACATTAAAAAGATCATACACCATGACCATGTGGGATTCAACCCGGGGATGCAAGGATGGTTCAATATTAACAAACCAATAAATGTAATACATCACATAAACAAAAGCAAAGACAAAAATCACACAATCATATCAATAGATGTCAAAAAAGCATTCGATAAGGTACAGCACCCATTTATGATAAAAACACTTAGCAAAGTGGGAATAGAGGAGCATTCCTCCACATAATAAAGGCTATATAGGAGAGATCTACAGCCAACATTATACTCAATGGGCAAAAACTAAAACCTTTCCCACTAAAATCAGGAACAAGACAACGATGTCCACTCTCACCACTTCTATTCAACATAGTACTGGAAGTTTTAGCCATAGCAATCAGACAAGAAAAGGAAATAAAAGGCATCCAAAGTGGAAAGGAGGAAACTGTCGTTGTTTTCAGATGACATGATAGTGTGCTTAGAAAACACTATAGACTCCGCCAAAAAAGTATTCAACCTAATAATTGACTTTGGCAAAGCAGCGGGATACAAAGTCAACATCCAGAAATCAAAGGCATTTTTGTATACCAACAGTGAAACAGCAGAAACAGAAATCAGGAAAAAAATCTCATTTGATATAGCAACAACAACAAAAAAAAAAAAACCTGGGAATAAACCTAACCAAGGAGGTAAAAGACCTGTACTCAGAAAACTACACAACACTGAAGAAAGAAATCATGGACGACACAAACAAACGGAAACATATACCATGCTCATGGATTGGAAGAATCAACATCAAAATGTCCATACTACCCAAAGCAATTTATAGATTCAATGCAATCCCTATCAAAGTACCAATGGCATATTTCTCAAATAGAGAACAAGCACTTCAAAAATGTATACGGATCCATAAATGACCCAAAATATCAGCTGCAATTTTGAGAAAGAAGAGCAAAGCAGCAGAGATCACATTCCTGATATCAAACTGTATTACATGGCCGCTGTAATCAAAACAGCTTGGTACTGGCATAAAAACAGACAGACAGACTAATGGAACAGAATAGAGAGCTCAGAAATAAACCCAAGTGTCTATGGGCAATTAATCTTCGACAAAAGGGGGCAGAAGCATAAAATGGAATAAAAATAGCCTCTTCAACAAATGGTGTTGGGAAATCTGGATGGCTACCTGCAAAAAAATGAAACTCGAGCACCAACTTACACCATACATAAAAATAAATTCAAGGTGGATAAAAGACTTAAATATAAGTTGCGACACCATAAAAGTCCTAGAGGAAAAGTCCGGTAGGAAAATCTCAGACATCCCATGCAGCAGCATCTTCAATGTTATGTCCCCTAGAGCAAGTGACATAAAGGAAAGAATAAACAAATGGGACCTTATCAAAATTAAGGGCTTCCGTGGGGCTAAAGAAAACAGTATTAAAATAAAAAGAGAACCAACAGTATGGGAAAACATATTTGCCAATGATACTTCGAACAAGAGTTTGATCTCCAAAATATATAAAGAACTCATACGACTCCACTCCAGGAAGACAAAAAACCCAATGAAAAAATGGGCAAAAGAGATGAACAGACACTTCTTGAAGGAGGACATACAGAGGGCCCAGAGACATATGAAAAGATGCTCAACATCATTAGCCATCAGAGAGATGCAAATTAAAACCACGATGAGATACAACTTCACACCAGTAAGAACGGCCATCATCAACAAAGCAACAGATAACTGTTGGAGGGGAGCCAGAGAAAAGGGAACCCTACTGCACCGTTGGTGGGAATGCAGACTGGTGCAGCCACTGTGGAAAACAGTATGGAATTTCCTCAGAATAATGAAAATGGAACTGCCTTTCGACCCAGCAATTCTGCTGCTGAGATTATACCCTAAGAACCCTCAGAAACCAATTCAAAAGAACCTATGCACCCCAATGTTCATAGCAGCACAATTCACAATAGCCAAGTGCTGGAAACAACCTAAGTGCCCATCTACAAATGAATGGATCAAGAAACTATGGTACATTTACACAATGGAATTCTACGCAGCAGAGAGGAAGAAGGAGCTTATATTCTTTGCAACAGCATGGACGGAACTAGAGAGCATTATGCTAAGTGAAGTAAGCCAGATGGTGAGGGACAAATACCATATGATCTCACCTTTAACTTGAACATAATCAACAAAAGCAAAAAGCAAGCAAAACATAACCAGAGACATTGAAATTAACAACAATCTAACAATAGCCAGGGGTGAGGGGTTTTCAGGAACCACTATAGAGGACACATGGACAGAACCAAGGGGGAGGAAGGAGGTGGGGTTGGAGGGGGTGGGGGGAGGGGAGAGGATGCAGACAACTGTAATTGAACAACAATAAAGTAATTATAAAAAAAATTGATAACCAAAAGTGAATAAAACTTACAGTTTTTATTATCAACATAAACAAGAACTTGTAAAAAGACACAATTATGTGTTTCTTCATATAGTTTCCATAATGTTTATGAGATCATTGAAGAAGTTAATATCACTTGCTGTTTACATTTTTTGAAAGAATAAATAAGTAAATAAATAAAAACATTAGGTAAGTGATAATAAAAATGTTTTGGAAGTTCAAATGATCCATTGTGATTTTACCATAAGCAAATGAACTTGAGAATAAACTAATATAGAAATGAGGGAAGTAAAGATAAATTTACGTATATTTGATATTGCTTCTCCTGACCTAACACAGTATCGAACTGGCATGTCAGAGTCACGTAAATCAGAGTTCTCACCCAGTATCAAGCTTTACTAATAATTTCAAGAATACAGGCAATCTGCAGGCCACTGGCAAAACAGAGAAACATCTGGCACATTAAGAAAGTTCCTGGTTCTCTCCTCCAGCATTAGATACTCATCTTCACAAATGCACAACTTGATGGGAGAATTTGCATCATAAACTATCTTCATTCTATACCCCCAGAAAGTTATGAAGTTCAGACAATCTCCATATAGCTATGCATCACAGATACTATGTTCTGTTTACCAGGCATAATGGTAAGGACATTCATAGAGAAAGTCTTTTGCTAACCAAGAAAAAATAGCCAGTCACCTATCTTCTTTTCTTTCACCTAAGGCCTCCCCCCAGTAAAGGGAATGAAAGTTTCTCAGAACAACTACTTTATCTCCTTCCTCCTACCCACATTAATAGCTTACTTGCTTTGATAGCATGCAAATATCTACATCCCCATAGAAAAGTCAGGGATTTTTTAAACTTAAAAAAAAATAAGCTTCCATTGTCCCACCAGGCATCACACATGTCATTTACTTAGGATAGATGTTGGTTTGGTACATTCTATTACCACAAAATATACTCATAAAACAGAACAGGTTCCTTAGAAATCCTAAACACTCCAGAAGGATTGAGGTACCAGAATGCTATTGAAACTCTAAGCTTCTCTTCTTATTAATTTTTTAAATGTTTTAAATTTTTAATTTTTTTATTGTTGTTCAAGTACAGTTGTCTTCATTTTCTCACCACCACTTTCCCCTGCCACCCCCACTCCCACCTCCCACTTTCAATGTTACTCCCCTTTGGCTTAGTCCATGAGTCCTTTATACATGTTCCTTGACTTGACCCTTCCCTTTCTTTCCCCCTTAACCCCCTCTGACATCCCCTCTGGTTACTGTCAGTATTTTCTTTATTTCAATGTCTCTGGTTATGTTTTGCTGGCTTGTTCGGTTTTTTTTTTTCTCTCTTGAACATAGCAAATTTTTTAAACATTTTTTATTGTTGTTCAAGCACAGTCTTCTGCCTTTTCCCCCCACCCCTCCCCACCACCCTAGCCCTCCTCACTTCCCTCCCCTGTTTCCACCCCCCTTGTATTGTCTATGTGTCCTTTATAATTGCACACCCTTCATCCTTTTCCCCTATAACCCCCTCCCCTCTCCCCTCTTCTCACTGTCAGCCTCTTCTCACTTTCAGTGTCTTCCGTTATATTTTGCTTGCTTATTCATTTTGTTGATTAGGTTCCTGTTAAAGGTGAGATCATATGGTATTTGTCTTTCACTGCCTGGCTTATTTCATTTAGTATAACACTCTCCAGTTCCATCAGAATTTCTTCTTTCTTTCTGCTGTGTAGTATTCCATTGTGTAAATGTACCACAGTGTTTTTGATCCATTCATTTACTGATGGGCACTTAGGTAACTTCCAGCACTTGGTTATTGTAAATTGTGCTTCTATGAACATTGGGGTACATAGGTCCTTTTGGATTGGTGATTCAGGATTTTTAGGGTATAATCCCAGCAGTGGAACTGCCAGGACAAAAGACTGTTCCATTTTTAGTTTTTTGAAGAAATTCCATATTGTTTTCTACAGTGGCTGCACCCAGTCTACAATCCCACCAACAATGTACTAGGTTTCCCTTTTCAACACAGCCTCGCTTGTTGTTTGTTGATTTGTTTATGATGGCCATTCTGACCAGTGTGAAGTGGTATCTCATTGTGGTTTTAATTTGTATCTCTCTGATGGCTAATGATGTTGAGCATTCTTTCATATGCCTCTGAGCCTTCTGTATGTCCTCCTTGGAGAATGCTATTGGACCTCTAAGTTTCTCTACTTCTTTACTTTTGACAGCCACCCTTCCACTTTCACAGTGCAACCAGACACCAGTTTATTACCTTTTATCTATCAATCATCTTCTTGTGACATCCAAATTAAAAAGCGGGAAATACAGACATTTATAAATGGATTTATTCTGTACTCTAACTCTGCTCCACTGATCTCTATGCCTATACTATACCGTTATCACAACCACTGTCACAGTCTGTTCATTAATGTAGCTCTTATAATAAGTTTAAAATCAGGAAGTTTGATGGTTTCAGCTTTGTTCTTCCTTTTCCAGATGTTTTAAATGCTCCCCAGTAATTCTATATGTATTTTAAAATTAGCTTGTTTGTGTCTCAAAAGAAAAAAAAAAGACAGCTAGAATTTTGATAAAGAATGCATTGACTCTTTAGATTGCTTTAGGTTGTTTTTGTTATCAAAACAATATTATTCTTTCTATTCCTAAAAAGCACAGTATGTCTATTTTCATTCAGGTCTTCTTTAATTTTATCTAACAATGTTTAGTTGGGTTCAGTATACAAATCTTGTACTTGCTTGGTTAAATGAATTGTTATTAATCTTTTTGGTGCTGTTAGAAATGTTTTCTTATTTGTAATGGTCCTTTTAAATTCATTTTAGGATTAATCATTGCATATATATAGAAATTCTGTTTATTTTTCTATATTGATCTTGAATCCTGCAATCTAGCTGAACTTGTTTATTACCTCTAATAGGATTTTTGGCATTAGTAAGGGTTTTCTATCTATAAGAAAATGTCATCTGTGAATAGAAATAGTGTCACTTCCTCCTTTACAATCCACAAACTCTTTATTTCTTTTCTTGTCTAATTTTGCTGGATAGAACTTTTGGTACAAGATTGAATAGAAGTGGGGAGAGGAGATATCTTGCTATGGTTTCTGATTTTATGGAGTAGATTAGTTTTCTCAGGAGGCCCTAACATAATACCAGAGACTGGTTGGGTTAAACAACAGACATTAATTTTCTCACCGTTCTGGAGGCTGTGAGTTCATGATTAAGGTACTAGCAAATTCACTGTCTAGGGAGGGTTCTCTTCCTGGCTTGTTAATGGCTGATTTCTTGCTGCATTTTTGCATGGCCTTTTCTCTGTGCTTACACAAAGAGACAGAGAGATCTTTGGCTTCTCCTCTTCTTAAAAGGACATCAATCCTTTTATGCATATATCTCAATTTGCCCACTTTTTTTCTTTCGTCAAGTATGCTTTTGGCATCATTCTAAATAGTCCATTATCCTTTAAAGAACTTTTAAAAACAAGAAATGTATCTTGTACATTATTCCTCATGTTGTTATAGTTTTAGAGATTCTTTATTCTGTGTGAAGGTCTATATTTTCATCTGGAATTATTTTGCTTCTGCCTGATGCAACTTCCCTAATATATATTATAGTGTAGTCTTTTAGCAATAAATTTTCCTACGTTTTGTATGTCTTTATTTTGCCTTCATTTTTGCTGAGTAAAGAACGCTAAAATGATAGTTTTTTCTTTTAGTACTATGAAGAGGCTGCTACATTGTACCATACTTTGCAAAGGGATCACTGCTGACAGGCTTTTGCTCCTTTGTATGTAACAGCTGTTCTTTTTTTCTCCACCTCTTGTTAAGAATTTTTGTTACTCATTATGGGAATTTTGATTATAATATGACTTGACTCACTTTTCTTCATTTATCTTGTGATTATGGTTTAATTGCTTTCTTAAAACTTGGGTTTAATTTTAACCAAATTTGGAAATTTTTTAGCCATTATCTTTTTAAACATCTTCTTTATCACTTCCTCTTCTTTTCCTTTATTTGGGACTCCAATTTCATGTATATTATGTTGCTTAGAGCTGTTCCTCAGCTCAACAATCTTTTTTTTTAATCTTTTTTTGTTTTGGTGTTCTCCTTTTGGGTAGTTTCTATTAATATGTATTCAAAATCACTAATATTGTCTTCTGCCCTGCCTCAACTGTTGTTATGCATCCTTGTATTTTTCATCTCAGACTTGCTGTTTTCATCTTTAGAGGTTCATTGTGTGTGCACACATGTGTGCACACACACAAAGGTCTGCCTGAAAAAAGTCCAGCCATTGTTAATATAATGAGAACAGTTTGCAACACATCAATGTAACCTGGCAGCCAAGGAGAGTGGACTGGAATGCCCATGCATGAACAATGACCACTTCACTGTACTGGTCAGTGGGGGTGGTAGACGCTATTGAGTGAGCATGTGTACTGTGTGGTCATTGCATTCAAAATGACTGAGCAAGTAGAGCTATGAATCTACATCAAATTTTGTACTAAACTTGAACATTCCTCAAAGGAAACTATTCAGATGATTCAGAAGGCTGCAGCTATGGGCAACTGGTGATTGGCAGCTTCCTCATGACAATATGCCCACTCATGCATTACATTTCATGCAGACTTTTTTGGTGAAACATCAAATCGCCCTGGTGACTCAGCCCCACTACAGCCCAGACTTGGTGCCCTTTGACTTCTGACTTTTCCCCAAATTAAAATCACCTTTGAAAGGGAAGAGATTTCAGATCATTGATGAGATTTAGGAAAATACAATGGGGCAGCTGTTGGTGATTGGGAGAACTAAATGAGGTCTCACTGTGTCTACTTTGAAGGGGACTGAGGCATGATTGTCCTATGTACAATGTTTCTTGTATCCTGTGTCTTCTTCAATAAATGTCTCTATTTTTTATATTACATGGCTGGATACCTTCTGGTCAGACCTCACCATATATATACACATATATAAGTGATACACACACACACACATATCTTTATAACTCTACTTAACTTTTGGAACATGAGGAATACAGTCATAATATGTGTGTTGATACATATTTTTTAATAATTCTAACATTTGTTTCAGTTATTGGTTAATTTTCATTGCTTTTTCTCATCTAATTCTTTTGGGTGGTTCTTTCTCAGGCTCACTAGTTCCTCATGCTTATCCTTATCACTATTCAGTTAAATATTTGAGGGGGACACTCTGAAGCCCTCTGCACTCTGAAGTCCTCCGTCTCTGGGGCTCTCTTCTATCCAGTACTTTCCCTGAGAACCGTGGCTGTATTTGGTCTTCCTAGTCCTTGTGCCCATTTCCCCAACTCCGGAAGTTAGCCAGGCTCTGTGTGTACCTTATCCCTGCACCACACCCTGAAAGTTCTCTTCAGGCAATAAGGTAAAGAACTTTAGAGGTATCTCATTTGTTTCTAAGTCTCTTGGGAATGATTGCCATTCTCTCCAGTGTCTTAAAAATCTTTGCTTCATATATGTTGTCCATTTTTTTATTGTTTTGGTTCAGATGGTATATCTATTTCCTATTATGCCATACAGCCAGAAGCAGAGTGACTATGAGGCAGCTCTTTAAGTAATACATTATATAGGAATAGGAAAAACATCTTTTATTATACAACACAGCAGGAAAATCAGGATACACATAATTACATATGGATATAAAGTAATAAAGATAGGAAAGGAATATACCATAATATGATCATTGTAGTGTTTAAGTATCAAGCTTATAGTAATGTTTTATGATTTTTCTCACCTCGCAAATTTTCTTTGAGAAGCATGGCTACTAATTTTTTAATTACTTTATTGTTGTTCAATTACAGTTATTTGCATCCTCTCCCTCCCCTCCCCCCTCCCCCCACCTCCCCCCCAGCCTCCCACCTCCCCCTTAGCTCCCTCCATGTGTCCTCTACAGTGATTCCTGAAAACGCCTCTCCCCATTGTCCCCTCCCCACTCCCCCACGGCCATTGATAGACTGTTCTTAATTT
>PVJI01029463.1:0-15269 GCA_004026765.1 Micronycteris hirsuta
TTGCCTTTCATGACTTGGAACACCTCTGTCCAGCCCCTTCTTGCCTGCAAGGTCTCCTTTGAGAAATCAGCTGACAGTCTTATGGGGATTCCTTTGTAGGTAACTGTCTCCTTTCCTCTTGCTGCTCCCAGGATCCTTTCCTTATTTTTGACCTTGGGTAATGTAATTATGATGTATCTTGGTGTGTTCCTCTTTGGATTCAACTTCTTTGGGACTCTCTGAGCTTCCTGGACTTCCCGAAAGTCTATCTCCTTTGCCAGCTTCGGGAAATTCTCCATCATTATGTGTTCAAATATTTTTTCAATTCCTTGGATTTCTTCTTCTCCTTCTGGCAGCCCTATGATCCGTATGTTGGGACGTTTACAGATGTCTTGGAGGTTTCTGAGCCCCTCCTCCATTTTTTGAATTCTTGTTGCTTCATTCTTTTCTGGTTGGATGTTCTTTTCTTTCTGCTGGTCCACTCCATTGATTTGAGTCCCAGTTTCCTTATCTCTGTTGGTTCCCTGCAGATCTCTCCTCATTTGTTCAAGCAAGTCTGTTAATTTTCCGTCGAATTCTGTTAGCATCCTTATTACAAGGGTTTTGAACTGTGCATCTGATAGGTTGGCTATCTCTTGGTCGGTTAGCTCTGGGGTTTTGATCTGTTCCTTTCTTTGGGCCATTTTCCCCCCCTCGGTGAACCTGTTACTGTAAGGGGGATGGAGTCTTGGGGATCCCCTGTGCAGGGAAGTTCCCAGTAGTTGTGCTGTGACTTAGCCTCTGGGGGCGGGACCTGAGCGCACAATGGCGTCTTCACTACTCTCCGCACCCACACCGCCTCCTGCAAGCAATTCGGGCCCCTCTGCACTGGCTCCGGGAGTCGCTCCGGGGTCGCTGGACGGGCTGCACAGCTCCACTCCCCCGCGGGTCTCCCCAGCGAACTTTCCTGTGAGGCCGGGAGTTCCTCCTGCCGCGGACTCCACCCCCACAGGCACTCTCACTCTGCGCCGATAGGTTGCGCACTGCTTTCCCTCCCGGTTTCTCTGCATGCGAATGCAGACCTGCCTGGTCCACCGGTCTCGGCCCTGCTGGGTCCGGATGAGCTGGGCGCAGACCGCGCTTCAGTCGGGGCCCCGTCTGGGTGTGCTGCAGCCCCGCAGGAACCGCCCCTCCAAACGCGGACCTGCCGTCTCCTCACCTGCTCGCTGCGGGGTTGCCGAGCGCTCTTCCTCTGCCCCGCACCTTCTGGCTCACCAAACTAGATGAATGTATCTTCTTTAATTCCTTTGTTGTCGGACTTCCTCTCAATATGATTTTCTGTCAGATCTGGCTGTTTTTGGATGTGTAGATTGCTGATTTTTTTTCCTTGTTTGGTTGTGTGAGGCGGTACGGTGCATTCACCTATGCCGCCATCTTAGGAAGTCCCCCCAGTTATGCTTCTTAATCCCTGCACCATTTCCCCCATTCTCCTCCTCACCCTCCCAGTTGACAACCCTCCAAATGATTTCCATATCTATGATTCTGTCCCTATTCTCGTTCGCTTAGTTGTTTTTTTTTTTTTTTTAGATTTAGTTGTTTGTTGATAGTTGTGAATTTGTTGCCATTTTGATGTTCATAGTTTTGATCTTTTTCTTAAATAAGTCCCTTCAACATTTCATGCAATATGGCTTGGTGATGAACTCTTTAGCTTTACCTTGACTGGGAAGCACTTTATCTGCCCTTCAATTCTTTTGTTCCCAGGTCTGCGCTCAATCCACTGAGCTACACCAGCTTGCCCTTCCATTATAAATGATAGCTTTGCTGGATAGAGTAATCTAGGTTGTAGGTCCTTGGTTTTCATCACTTTGAATACTTCCTGCCAGTCCCTTCTTGTCTGCAAAATTTCTTCTGAGAAATGAGCCGAGTGTCTTATGGGAATTCCTTTGTAGGTAACTCTGTGCTTTTCCCTTGCTGCTTTTAAGATTCTCTCTTTATCTTTAACCTTTGGCATTTTAATTATGATGTGTCTTGGTGTGTTTCTCTTTGATTCCAACTTGTTTGGAACTTTCTATGCTTCCTGGACTTGTATGTCTATTTCCTTCACCAAATTAAGGAAATTTTTTTTCATTATTTTTCAAGTAAGTTTTTCTTGTTCTTCCTCTTCTCCTTCTGTCATCCCTATGATTTGCCTGTTGGTATGTTTGGAGATGTCCCAGAGGCTCCTTAGCCAATTCTTATTTCTTTAAAATTCTTCTTTCATCTTGCTGTTCTGGTTGAATGTTTATTCCTTTCTTATGTTCCAAATTATTTATTTGAATCCCAGCTTCTTTCCCTTCACTAATCGTTCCCTGTAGATTTATTGTTATTTCACTTAGTGTAAACTTCATTTCTTCCTTTATGTTGTTGCCATACTCAATGAGTTCTTTGAGCATCCTGTTCACCAGTGTTTTGAACTCTGCATCTGATAGGTTGGTTATCTCCATTTCATTTCTTTCTTTTTCTGGGGATTTTTCCTGTTCTTTCATTTGGGCCCTATTTCTTTGTCTCTTCAAGTTGGCAGCCTCCCTGTGTTTGTTTCTATGTATTAGGTAGTGCTGCTTTGACTCCCTGTCTTAGTAGTGTGGCCTATTGTAGAAAAGGCACCCATCTGGATGAATGTGGCTTCTCTAAATCCTTGGTGGCAGATTTCCATACAGCTCAATTTCCTGACCACCCTGGATGTTATTTGTTTTGAAATCTAGTTGTAATTCTTTCTCTGGTTGCACAAGGAGGCAAAGCAGGTCTACTTATGTCTCCATCTTGACTGGAATTATGATGGTATTTTTAATGGCAAATCAAGATCATTCATCAGGATAATAATTAGGGAAATAACCTCTGAGAAGGGAAGCGGGTAGTCAGAAGTGATGTTTCCCACAGACTTTAGGGAAGTGTTATGAGGAAGTCAAGATTAGATAACCACCATATACAGAGTTCGTTTAACTGCAGCCTGAGATTTCAGGGAACTAAAGCCTTCCTGCTTGGAAAATGTCTCCCAAGTCTTTACTTATCTTCTACATTCCCTTAAAAGGTTACAACCCTTTCTACTTCACAGACATAAAGCTGAAAGTACCATTCTCTTTTAGACATACTATTTTATGAGAACCCATCTGTACTGTAAAACAGAGCTAGCTAGAGCACTCCTTGGTTTGGGTAGAAGAGAGGGAAGAAAGGAGGTGTTTGGAATTCTCAAAATAAACTTCATCTATTTTTTACAATTTTGTGCTTGTCTTACTCAGGCTCTAGCATATTTTCAGTTCTTATAAATTTTATTATCTAATAAGATTTATCTTCTAGTCTGGAACCAACTGGTAAAATTGGGCGTAAGTGTCTACATTGGCATGGAAGGAATTTTAAGGTTGAGCTCAGCTCTTAGGGCATTGTTGCAATAATGCTTTCTTTTCCTTCCATGTGGACCCACAGGTAACCCTGGTGACTAAGATGCCATCCTGTCTAAAGGTCCTAGGTCCCCTCTTGTTCCTGCTGTTCTCCGTATGGGGGCTCCTTGTAAACAGCCAGAAGCTTTCCTGGAGGGAATTCATGAAACAACACCACCTAAGCACAAACTTGGAATTCAGTGAGTACAGATGCAATGATCTCATGAAGGAAAGAGAAGCTCCAAAAGACCAGAACTATCACATCTTCATCTATACCTTTTGGTACAAAATCCAGCATATATGCATCAGGGACTGGAGAGATCGCTACAGAAATGTATATATATGGGCCCAGTATCCCTTCAAAATACTCAAGTGCTACCCAGGAAATAACAAAAAGAGCTACAAAGAGCACAGGAGCTACAGCTACATTGAATTCCATTGTGGCATGAATGGGTTCGTTGATAGCATAGAGGACACCCGGTTGTTAGATGCTATCAGCAACTAGAAAGTCTATGCACACCTCCAGGTTTTAGAGTTAATGCTTCCCAAGTGGTGGTGGGCCTGCCCACATCAGTAACCCTTACTAATCCCTACTTTGGGTTTATGTGCCAATGTTTCCAACTACTTAAAGTTATGTATCATATCGTTTCATGCAATACCTATAACTTCACCTATGTTGATTCTCTATCTGGAATATGTTTCTGTCCTCATTTACCTGCATCACTCCATTTTCGTTTCTTTTTCTTTTGTTAAGATTCAGCTCACATGTCATCTCTTTTTGACTAATCCAGGAATTTTCCTCATATTGACTCCTTATATCTACCCAAGCTGAATGATCTTTCCTTCCCTAAATAAATTATATCATTCCAACATGTGTGACTTTTATATATGTTATATATGCAGCGTATGTGTTGTGATTGGTATAAGTGTTAGAGGTGTGTGTGATATATATTATGCTTGGATGTGATTTGTGCTGTGTGTAGATCTAAGATGAGAGTTATATGTTTGTAATATGCTTATGTGTATGATGAGAATATAAATATTTATGTACTAAGCTGAGGAAAAGTTGTGACCTAGGCATTGATTGTGTCGACATGCTGAATTTTACTCAGATTGGGGGTGTGGGCAGAGCTGATTGAGTATAACATGTAGTATGGTCCAGGCTCATAGTGCTCAGTCAACATTGGCTTTCTTCCTTTTCCATCCTTTGGCTTGATCATTTAATTTAGACTTTGATAAAGGCAAAAATCACAAGTGTCCATCAATCATCTCCTCTCCCTGGCTTCAGAGGATAGAAATTTCTAATGTAAAAATACAGTATCTATATGAAAACTATAAGTTCCCAGAATTATAAAGAACCTTCTTCATCAGCTATAGAATGACAGAGGTTCCTACTGGACTCATTTGTTACGAATATCTCTAAGAAGGCTAATGCATTTTAGCTGGGTTAAGGCATTATGTTTCCTGAAGAACAATACATAATATGGAAGACATCAGCACAGTCCAGTTTATCTGATAATAATCATTTTCACTTGGCAGAGAAATAGGGTGGGATTGGAGAACTTTAAAATGCAACTCTTCTCAAGAATGAAGCTCAAGAGTTAAATTTTGTTGGAGGGAAGAGGAAGAAAATTGGAGAAGGAAATGTCAAGTAATTACACAAGTAATTAGAGTCCACTAGAATTCTGTTTGCTAAATGGTGGTGAAAGATACAGAGTAAGAGAAATATCTGCTTCATATAATTTTGCTAAGACAGGTATGGGGAGAAGAAATACCAAACATTAAAGTACAGTACTTGTGTTCTTCAGCCTCCTGCATTGTTGAATGACTCCAGCCTTGAAACAATTAAAGAAAAATCCATGGTACTGAAACCAGAAAAGGTGGCATTTGTGCTGCTTGTCACTACCAGAACCAATAAGTTGAGAAAAAGATTGTATCTTCATGGGTGCTTTATTCAGATGCTGGCAATCTGAAAAGACAGTAGAGTTATGTACCCTAAAATTCATCTTAACATCTCATCTCAAGCTGACCTTTTTGTAGGAAGAAGGAAAGGGTGGGTAAGGAGTTTGGGAAAAGGTTAATCAGATAAAACTTGCAATCCCACAGCAATTTTCCTAATATTTCTTTATCTGCTGATCAACAACTCTTTATCTGAGTCACAGAAGTATTCTCCCTGGAACACAATGGCTTAGATAGAGCCCCTGGGGCACAAAGGTTGAATTGCTTGTGACACTTGGAGTCACGTAGGTCATGTATTCCAGTTCCTGGAATAACAGCATTCCACATGCATTAATCACTTATGCCAATTAACTATAACTGAAGCAAAAAGCTTTAACTCTTGAGTTCTCCTTCCAATATCAACACTTTCAATTAGGTGACTGAACACCTTCCCGAAACTCAGGCCTCAGTGAGTAACCAATGAATATAGCTTGGTCATCGTGTTCCAAGGGCAGCTTCTCAGCTTTGCAGTTTTTCAGGGCACCTGGGGATGGGCAGACACCTGGGAGATGATGGCCTATACCAATCATACTCACAAGAGACTAGTGTTAACCCAGGAGGTCTTCATCAATGATCAATTTATATATGAGGAATACTGATTTTTCTTCTCATTTGATGAATGCTGCTTCAAAATGTAGTCACATGTAGGGGATGGGAAGGAGGTGAGTGGAGGTGGAAGAGGGTATGAGGAGATACATGACAATAGAAATAATACAATAAAAAAGAAAAAATGCAGTGGCTTATTTTAGGGTGACATATTCTAGTCTCCTACAGTCATATTTTAGAGCAATCTGTTCTGATCTCCTACAGTAAATGTAAGCAAATACCTCACTTTAAAAACTCTTTAAAAGTTGCTTTTATTAAAGAGTTAAAATGGTGGCTCAAAACAGTATAAGAGGAAAATGGATTTAAGTATATATTTAGTATAAATAGCCTGTGTTTTTTGAGCTTTCTCATATCCACTTAGCCCCATTTAGATAGCTGCATATTCACTTCCCTTAGGGAACAACACTTTCCCTTTCCATGTGCAGTATGGTGAGGCTGTCTATCAAGGTTCCCAATCTCCTCTGCCAAGTGACAGTCATGAGAGTCACGCTAAGATAACTGGACACTCTTGTAGGGCACTGGAGCAGACCACCCCAAAGTATACTTCTTTGGCTTAATTATTTTGAGAAAGAGCAGACAAGGAAGGAGCTCTGAAAGCAGAGTATAATTTACCCTTTCGTGGATGAAAAAGGGGGTTCTATGGAATGTAACCTCACAGGGTGATGTAATCATAAATTCTTAACTGGGCAGATCAAGGTGGATAGACAGCCTAGGCATTAACTTTTTAAAAAGTGACTGTAAAAAGTCACTTAAGTAAGCCCTGTCCTTTCATGTGTGTGTGTGTGTGTGTGTGTGTGTGTGTGTGTGTGTCTACCTTTGAAATAAGCAGTAACCACCCTTCAGAGGGCACATAATTTTGTTAACTATCATGTAATCTAATCCCTACCTTGTCTTCTCCCACCTCTTCCTTACTTTCCTTCCTTAATTTCAAATGCATGAATTAAGCTGTTATTCATGGTATTTGAGATCCTGCTCCCCCAGCATACATTGTCAGTTTGGCTCATATAAATTCATAAAAATTCTCCACACTTTTGTAGAGTAAATTTAGTTACAAAGGAAATCTCTATTTGTAAGGGTGTTTCCTTCTGTACTAGGAGGAAAAAGATGACTTTAAGTCACAAGAAACTCTTATTAATGAAGAAGTCAGAGTTACATCTATGTAATGAAACTTACCCTAATTTACTGTGTTTTCCTGGTCACCTTTCCATAATTTCCCTCTCCCACACTCTTCTTCCTTTGCTTTAGCTATGATGGTAAGCCCAAGTTCTAGCCATCTCTTTGAGTTATTCATCTCTGAGTTTCTCATGTATAGTATACAATATTCATGTTAATAATTCTGTTTGTTTTTCTCATTAATCTGCCTTTTGTTACAGAGGCGTTATTAGCTGAGAACCGATAAGAGCAGAAGAAAAAGATTTTTTTTCCCTCTACACTGTCCTCGGAATCTGAGTTTCAAGTATTGATGCAGGATTAAAATATAAATTTGAACTGGATTTATACCCATTAGGCCCTGATCTCCAGCTACCCTTTATTGGGTTCCAGCTATTTCCAAAGACCAATCCTTTTATATTTTTCATATGTAATCTCTCCCAGATTCTTTCAATGAATTCCCACTCTACTCCCACCACTATTCCATTTCCCCTCTTAACTTAGCTCAGAATGGTTTAGATGGCTTGCAATCAAGAACTCTAGTGAATAAACTCTGCCTGCAACAATTGTGGTCTTCATGATCACCAGTATGGTTATGCCATCCAAATTTTGGGATTTTCCATGTATACTAGGTGCATATCCTACAAGAAATATCAGCTTTCTTTAGTAAAGCACATAACCTCCTCCATAATATGACTTCTGCCTGCTTTTCTAGGCTCATCTCCTGTCATTCACTTCACTTTTCTCTTAACAGCAGTCATACTCAGCCAATTACAGTCCAGGAATATGCCATACACATTTCAGTCACTGAAACTTCTTTCTTACTTGTTGCTACTGCCCTATGTTTATAACCCAGTTTAGTTTTATGACCATTGAGAAGCCTGTAGGCTCCGATTCATGGTAATCCCTCCCATTGGTTAAAAAACAATTCAACTGAGTAAATTTGAACACCTAATTGGCTTTATCAAGTGATTCATGAATCGGACAGCATCCTGTCTAGCAACTGGAAGGGTGCTCTGAGGGGTTGTACAAAATGGAAAGTTTTATAAGAAATAGTGTGGGGCAAGAAAGCTATTAATGAAAGAAAAGAAAGGATTATTTGGGGGCTGGAACATCTTTTCTTGGGGGGAAGAAAAAGGAAAGGGCTTTTTTATGTAGATTGCCTCTTCTTTCTGAGGAGGATGGAGAGAGCCTCCTGGACGGATTGCCTTCCTGGAGCTTGACCAGAAAATTCCATACTGGTTGAATAAGATTAGTTACTGAACAAGTTGCAAGTGCAATTACATCAGGTATTAAACCTATGTTTGGTGCCTGGGTCGCAGGGCAGGCTCCCCGGTTGGAGGCATGTGAGAGGCAACTGATCAATGTTTCTAGAGCACTCTGATGAATCTCCCTCCATTCCCCTCTCTCTAAAAATATGTAAATAAAATCTTTTTTTTCTTTTTCTTTTTCCTACCTTTATAAGCCAAACTGCTACTCAGGGATCCTCTAACATCAGGCTCAAAATTAATCTGTATGAAGCTTTCTCTGGCCCAAGACAGAAATGTCATTTTCTCTAGACCCAAAATGCATTTTTTCCACATCCATCATAGCAATTAATGGGCTCTATTGATAAGCATAACTTCTTAATTCAAGTACAATTTCTGATGTTCTCTTTAAATAAAAAAAATCCTGTATTTCTGGATTCAAAATTAGAATTGATTTTTTTATCAGGTGCTTGCTCTGTGTAAAACACTTCTCGTTTCCGCGTACTGCTGAAGGGTGTCCAAACATTAGAGCTGGTCAAAACAAAAGCACGTTTTGACAGGACCATTAAATAATGACTACAATTCCCAAGATGTCCTGCCAGTCAACATGTGCATCTCACCTGTTTTTTCACTTTTCAAGCTAATGGAATGTAAAGAATTGGCAGCTGAACAAACTGGGGCCCTCTGAAAGAATGAATAAAAGAATATTACCAAGAATGAACGAGGATTAAAATAAACGACTGCCCAGTGCGTGACTTGTATCCACCACAGCAATGTTTGACAGCTAACATCAATGCGGGGAGAAGTCCTCCTTCGCTTATTCAGTGCAAAAGACCTCCCGATAGATTACACAAGAAATGTCCACAAGAGAAACTCAAAAAAAAAAAAAAAGCTCTTGGATGTGTTAGAAAGGTAGTCCCCACCAGTTCCCGAAACTTACTTGAAGACTTATTTTCCAAGGTAACAACCACAATTAGGTCCCTGTATTTTCGTGAAGCTGAAAGTATGCTTTTCAATGGCCAACTACCACAAACCTAAGGGTGAAACACTTTGGCGGAAGATAGGAAATTGTCAACACGCTTAACTGTAACAGACTCCCAAACAAGTTTTAGAGGTTTTCGGGTTGCCTTAAAAGACTCAAAGTTCCCATGTCTTCACAAAAAGAGGTTTAAACTATTTTCTCCTATAGGCTGGCAGAGCAAGCTTCCACTCTGGAATGCGACCACATCTTCCCTTTTTCTCAAGTTTAGTCCAGTCCAAGGATGCTACCTCCCAACTTTGCTTTGCTTTTCCTTGGAGATGGGTCCCAAGAGTCTTCACACGACGCGCTCATCCAGCAACCTGACAAAAGGAGATTCACCGTAAATAAAATCTTTAAAAAAAATTTTTAAAAGAAAACACCATAGACCCATAATGACATCAGTTGTACTGTATTAAAAGTCTATGATACAAAACCTAGATTCTTCCTACGACTTATAGGGGAGGAAAACATTTTCTTTGACTTACTTTGGGTCCCTGGCTGGTTCTGAAAATTCAACTGACAAAGACAGATCCATCGGAAAAGTCTATAAATTTTATTAAATTTGTACATGTACATGGGAACCTTCATGAGAGAATGAAGACCCAAACAAATGACCAGAGCAGGAACCCTTTATACCATTCAGAAAAAAAAACCAAAGAGGTTTGGTCTATGGGTAGCAAATGGTAAAGATAAGAGTTAGTTTGCAGATTCTTCTGGTGCCCTCTCTCGGCTGCTTAAGTGTCTATCTTCAGTAAAAGAATTTATTTCCTGCCTTTAGGCTGAAAAGGGGTTGGGAGGGTATTTTTTTCCGCATTTTCTGATTCTTAATTGCCTTCAACACAAAATGATTTTTATGTCTTTTTATATCAAAGAGCCATGTTTTGGGGTGACAAAGTCTGGTTTCCTTCAGCATAAACATAAAATATCTCTCCATTTACTTGAACCTATTTTTATTTTTTTCTATCAGAGTTTTATAGCTTTCCTCATAGTGATCTTCTGCATATTTTATTTGCTTTATACCTAAGTATTTCATTTTTCTTGGGTGCCAATGTTAATGTTTGTCTTTTTTTTTGTAACTTCAAATTCCAAATATTCATTGTTGATATATAAGAAAGCAATTGATTTTGGTATATTAACCTCATCTCCTGTAATTTTGTTATAGAAAGGTATCATTTTTTTATCCTGTAGATAATCAGAACCATTAAAAGCCTTAGACAGGAGTGTTTCACTGTAATACTTATGCTAAGGGATACTAATCTGCAAGGAATACGTAGAATGGATTGGAAGGAAAAGAGGCTAGAGGCAGAGAGTCCATGTAGGAGGCTTTCCAGTGAACTCTCCACCATACACTAAGGTTCTGAATAAGGGAACTGTGTTACCGTTACAGAATGGACCCGTGGGGGGCCAAGATACTGTTACCAAAACAAGCCCCCTCCCCCGGGGTCCCTCTGTCCTAGGTCTGTCTTTACCCGCCAACATGTGTTAGGAATTTTGGCTCTCAGTGCCAGAGTTTGGTAAAAAAGAAAGGAACTATTTATTCAAAAGTCACAGATTTAGAGTAATGGTGAAATGTCACCGTTAAAAATTCAAAAGTTCCTTTAAAAAACGCACCAACATATATACAGTCCTGCCTTCCCCGCTTTGCCCAGTCAGGCCAGTCAAGGGTACCATATCTCAGGAAAAGAAATACAAGTCCATGCTCAGCTAGACTCCCGGTTCCCCGCAGCAACCCACGCTGGGCTGGGCAGGCTTCCTGCGGTTCACAGCACCATCAGCAGTGTTGCCTGTTCTTAATCCAAAACCACGTGGCAACTTCTCATGGCCCACCAACGAGAGTCTTTTTGTTGTTGGGAGAGGCCTGGTTCTTCTTGCTAATGCGTGTAAAGAATTACAAATCAGCAAATCTATTAATGTGTAATCAGTTTCTTAGTGACCTGTTCCCATGGAAGAGAACGGGACTGGGTAGAGTGGGGGGTGGAAGGCAAAGTTTCAGGGCAAAGCAGGGCGGCAAAAGTAAGAGCAGCTGAAGACGAGGGTGGCGAGCCCCTGGGCAAAAGAGGGCTGGGTGACCAGAGGCCCAGTGACCTGAGAGCCAAGAGTGTCAAGAGCACCCCGAGCCCCGGAGAGAGAGAGGGAGAGTCCTTTATTCTGAGGACTTACATAGTTTGTGGGATAGGAGAAAAAAAGTTACATATTGATTAACAGGTAAATGTGGTGCCAGCTTTCCTGGGGGAACGTGACTACCCAGACTTAGGTCTGCATGGGGATCTGTTAGCCTGAATCCTTATCTTGCTCCAGACTCCATTTGTTCATCTTGTTGTAAAACAAATACATGACAGGAGGCAGGTAATTAAAATTGACACTTTCCAAAGTTATTTACGGGCTCTTCTGTAAGCATCAAGGACTCCCTCATAAAACAGATAGTGACCAGAGGTAGACAATTAACCAAAGTTGGTTTATGGGCTTCTTCTTTGGGCACCGTGGACCCTCTCCCGCATTCCAGGCCTTGGGATGAAAGCTCAGGTTCAAGGCTTTCTTTCCCAGATAGTGGAAACGCTACATTGAATTTCAATGATTTCCCTTCTTTCTTGCTAACATAGTGTTTCTTGTGATGTTGGAACACCTGGTAATATTATCAGAACAGGCTCAGGACTGCTGAGTTAGCATGTGAGACCTGTCTCCTTCCTCCCCCTTGCCTCAGTTTACTATTTGATCTATCTAATTGGTAAAAGGCGTACCCTGGCAACAAGGATGCTAGACACTGGCCAGTAACAGTATTACAGTCTCAGAGTTCTTCCTATGCTGTCTCCTACCTCACTTTTACCCTTTTTCTTCCTGCATGGTCTTGCATTGTCCCCCTTGCATTCTTTCAAACCGTTGAGGGAGAGCTCTGCATGGCTGCTACATCTTGCTTTCCTGCTCCCTAAGCCACGTGGTCAAGGAAGTCCCCTCTCCGTGCCCCAAACTGCGTGGTTATACCTCAGCTTGGCTGCTGAGCCTAGGTTTAAATCTTGGCTCAGCTCTTCCTCTGTAACCCCATTCCTGATTCCTCCCACAATTGGCTACACCTGCTAGCACTCCTGTATTTTCAGCCTTTCTTGGCTGCCATAGTCCAGTCAGGTGTGGCCCTGTGGCATGCAGCCAACCATCTGCAAGCTCTCCCACAGGTGTTGTAACCAGGGGGAGCTGCCTCCCAGTTATGTCTGGGTAAAAGCTATGCATACCTTCTGGCTCCATTCAGGCTTTAAGACTAGTCTGCTGTTATTGATATACAAAATAGCTGTTAACTGAATGGTTGATGGTGGTATGAAGCTGGCCTGTTATTACTGATATACAAAATAACTCTCTGATAGGCCTGCTTCATGTGTCCCACCCATGGGACACATGAAGCCAGACTTGTGTGGGGGAGGATATCCTATATTCTGAGACACCCTAAGTTCTGGAACCCATTACAAATCTCCTCTTTGAGGGAGGTGGGGGCTGGATGCACACTTTTACAGTACCAATGGAAAGGTAAGAATAGATTCAATAGGCAAATACCCTAAATTTTCCCTATGGGTCTCTTCACACAGAGTTCCCTCTTGGGGATGCCCTTACCATTCTCTTCACCTAACTTCTAATTAATTCTCAAAACTCATTTCGGGTGTCGTGCCCTCTAATATCCCCTCCTCTCCACTGTCTCCTCTCACTCCCTTGTCATTTCCTCCATCAGAGATGTAATTGCTATTTGTGTTTATTAACGTATAATGTACTTGGCTGTTTAGCTGTCTCTTTCATTAGATCATAAGCTCCTGAATCTGAGTAGCCTAGTATCTGCTTTAATAAATGTACACATAAATAAATAATTCGTGTACGTCTGTTGTTGGATCTCACAACATTACCAAGTATGTGGCAGCTATTATATCAGATTTACTTGGTCTATTTTCTATTAAGAAACAGAAATCATAGAACTTTATAGAAACCGAAACTTCAGATCAGGAAGAAAACACTCAACTCATAACAGGAAGTGATCAGTTCCTCAAAACTGTGAGTTTTCAGTCACAGTTTCTTTAAATAAACTTATTCTTCCTGTGTCTATAGTGATATTGACACTATTTTACACAAAAAGTCTGGATATCTAGCATCTCATCCACACTGCCTACAAGAAGTATATTTTCCAAGCTCTACATTGAGGCTCGGAACTCTTCTCTTGCTGCAGGCAGGCAGCTGAGGCTTACCAGGGGCAGCAACAGCTCACAAAGGCCTCTGAGCCTGCGGCTAACTACTGTGTCTGTCCTCAGCCAGTGTGGAGACCAGGTAAGAGAAGCCCCAGGGTAAGGAGATGAGGGCAGTGAAGATGGCTGGGAGGTCTAGGTCTAATGGGTAGAAGGTAAACAGCTCAGGACAGAAGAGGGGAGAGATAAGATATCTAACACAGGAGCCATCAAATACATTAGTACTATTAGTACAGGACAAAGAGAAGAATTAGATCTGCTAATCATAGGAAAGGTCTTCTTACTTCATATTTCTCTTCACTGGACTTCAGGTTCATCACAGAATTGTAAGACTCAAGTGAGAAAGATGGTTAGGGAAAAAAAGCTATGACATCTTAAATGGCACAATAAAATCTAAATGGTTATAAATAATAATGTTGCTTTTATTGCTTTTACTATTACCATTATCTTCCCTCTTCCTACACAGAAAAGATGGCGGTACATCTTCTGGAACACTTTCCTCTCCTCCTACTGCTGCTGGGACTATGGGTACCGGTGTGTCCACTTTATGCTTTGCCTAAGAATCTCAGCAAAGTTCACTGGTTTGAAATTCAGCATATACGGCCAAGCCCTCTCCAATGCGACAAGGCAATGCATGATGTCAATAATTATACTCAGCACTGTAAGCATCAAAACACCTTTCTGCACGACTCCTTGCAGAATGTGGCTGCTACCTGTGAGTTGTCCGAGATTGTCTGCAAGAATGGCCGGAAAAATTGTCACCAGAGTCCAAAGCCTGTTAACATGACTAATTGCGATCTTACTGCAGGGAAGTATCCTGACTGCCGCTACAAAGATGCTGCCCAGTACAAGTTGTTTATTATTGCCTGTGACCCTCCTCAGAAGAGTGACCCTCCCTATCATTTGGTTCCTGTACACTTAGATAAGATTGTTTAAAGTTTTCATCACTTTTCCTCTTACATGTTACAGGCTCTCTTATGATCTCTTCCATCTTTTGTTGATTTCCCTGGTTCCCATGGAAGAAAAGAAAAGGTTTTGTTTGAATTAGAGTGCCAAGGGCACCAGACCAGATTTGGGACAAAAAGAAATAGGATTCTTTTCTGTTTTGAAGCTCTGTGTTTCCAAGGATGGCAATAAGGAAAAGGGCAAAGAAGGACCCAGACCTCCATATTTTTAAACTTGGAAATTTTGCCAAGCTTTGTTGCACTGCATTAACATCAATAAAATCACTTTCTGCTGCATTCTTTTTTTTAATAATTACTTTATTGTTGTTCAGTTACAGTTATCTGCATCCTCTCCCCCCCTTCCCATCCCCCTCCAACCCCACCTCCCTCCCCCACCTCCTTCCTCCCCCTTGGCTCTGTCCATGTGTCCTCCATAGTGGTTCCTGAAAACCCTTCTCCCCATTGTCCCCTCCCCCCTCCCCCCTGGCCACTGTCAGACTGTTCTTACTTTCAATGTCGCTGGTTATGTTTTGCTTGCTTTCTGCTTTTGTTGATTATGTTCCAGTTAAAGGTGAGATCATATGGTATTTGTCCCTCACCGCCTGGCTTACTTCACTTAGCATAATGCTCTCCAGTTCCATCCATGCTGTTGCAAAGGGTATAAGCTCCTTCTTCCTCTCTGCTGTATAGAATTCCATTGTGTAAATGTACCATAGTTT